>JAUZND010007493.1:0-10318 GCA_034780555.1 Coelogynopora nodosa | reverse complement strand
CATATCCACATAAGACACGCATTGACGTTATCATTTATTGTGCTCTGATAAGTTTCTGTGACTCTTATGTCGAGCTCCACATAAGAGTTCCACATAAGAGTCGGACTCCACATTAGAAGGCTCTAAACCGCGCGATTCTCCACATAAGATATAAAAAAGGTAATCAGATAAGAAGCACAGCCCGTTTTTTACCAAGAGCCGGCATAAAAAGCTTGATTAGTGCTTTTGTTATATCGAAGCTTGCTTTTTGCAATGCTGTGTTAGTCAATCAAACTAAAAAGTTATTGGCTAAATTTCAAAGAATTCAAAACGCAGCGGCTCGTCTGGCTACTGGATCACCTTGGAGGACTCTCACCGCTCCCCTGCTCAATACATTTCATTGGCTACTTATTGAAAAACGGATTCACTACAAGGATATTGTCCACACACCAGGCAATTCATAAAATTGCACCATACTTACTACATCCAAGAGCTAGTGACAATTAACTCAACAGGCCGTTTGACAAGACAATCAATTGCACCGACCTTGGTCACAAACATTTCTAGGAGACGGCGCTTGGGTGACCGTACATTCTCTTCCACAGCACCGTTTATATGGAATGTTCTACCAGTTGATACAAGATGCATCTCGGACTTGACATGTTTAAAAATTGAATTAAAAACTTACCTTTTCTGTAATTAAATGTACCTACATATTTCTGTATTCATGTTAAGCGCGGCTGACATTGCTTGCAAATTGAAGCGTTATATAAATAAATACACATAATAATAATATATTAACCCTTCGTACGTGGACACACTTTTTAGGGTATTGTTACGTGAAGAGGAATTTTACCCCCTCTAGTAAACAAACTTCGTATCATCGGATCCGATTAAGCTAAATTTCGGTATACAGATACCTTCTAAAGACTTGTCGAGAGATTTTTATTTAAAAAAATTAATCGATTGGTATCATTTTTATGACCTGATTACGTCATAATCTCCATTTAGGAAAACTATTGGAAAATAACCATTTATGCTATATTGACCAATAAATGCTATAACTTTTGTTCAATGCAACCGATTGACTTGATTCTTTTTGCATCTGATTCCAGATCACAAGATCTATATTTGTTTATATATTTTTATAATTGTACTACTTATACAAATAAGCTATAAGTAGTATAAATGCTATTTGAGCATTATTTGAAATTGCTGGTTATTTTACGTTTCAGCTCCTAATATTATCGGCAAGTATGAAAACCCAGGGGGGTATAAAATAGATAAAAAATAAAACAATTTTTTCTGGTATGTAAAAATATTCGAAATTATATTTTTTAGTTAGATATAAAAGAATTTTAGCCACTGAGTAAAAAAATGAAGGTCACACATTTTATAGTTCAATCAAAAACTTAATTTATTTGAGAAAAAAATGGCATACCCCCTTCCACGTACACGACCTATTATTATAAAAACTACTCAAAAACAATTTTTTGTCATGGCTGCATTATTTTTGTACAATTTTAGAGTTCGTCTAAAATATGATTTTGATTTTTGCATTTTTTTTTGTTATATTCATAATAATTATCTACATTGTATATAATCCATAGACAAACAATTAATCATTTTGATTAGTCAAAGATACACGTTAACCTCGGCTAACATGACAATATTCTGAATTTCTGAATAAGATAAACCACACAGATCAAATGATATTGAACTACTCAACCTCTCGAGAAACTCGTAGACAGATGGTCCAATAAAATGTTTTTCAACATTTTGGACTTCGCTGCATATAATAGATATCGCATCTGCTGCCGTATGCACCCTAAAAAATTGATTTGTATTAGAAGTCTAAAGTTTTCTCATTTTTACGATATTTTATAATAATTATATTAATAATACTGAATGATTTCTTTCGAGATAATCTATTATTTGAACCTTTATGTCACCTTTCCACGCGGTGTCTGCCTCACTCTAAGAATAGACTATTATTTACTCTTAAAAAACGACTTAGGCATTAATAAATATATTTATTTTTAAGTATTTACTAAACATTTAAATAGTTCATAATACTGACTTTTTACTAATTTTAAACTTTAAATTTAACAACAACTTAAATTAAACTTTAACTAAACTTCAACTTGAAATTAAACCAAAGATTGTAATGAACGTATCTTTTCTTTAATGTTTGATTTGTTTTGGCGGTGTCCACGTTTGATCCGACCTGGGTACAAATTGAAACATTCTATTAAGTTACGCTTTCAATAATTGATTCGCCCGATTTGAAACTGACTGTAATGCGTGTTTCTCCTATGTGATCGCTATATACATGCCAATTGAAATCGGGGATGTGAAAGAACTCCCGGATCCGGATATAAACGAAAGGTACTTATAATGTGAAGTTTAGTATTAAAAATACAGTTTTAAATGTTTACATGACAAATTTCTAGTTGACCTGATAGATTACTTTTATATATAAACACAAACATATTAAAATATACTACTTTTAATTGTTTCTGTTACGCAAAACATGTGTATAAACACAGATACACAACTGCATATAAGTCAAATGCTGAGCATGTCTGTATTAATTTTTTTTGCATCAACTCAGCGGATAAGTTAGTATTGGATTAATATAAATTATTGAAACCAATTCGGTGGGGGGAGGGGGGGGGGGGGTTACTTACACTCATTGATAAATAACATATAATATTGTTTTAAATTCTAATGAAGATATATTTAAACATATTTACCGAAATTAAACATTAAACATGTTCGATTAGGTTAAAATATGTATCCAATTTCAATTTGTAGCTCGTTCGGTACGTGGTTCAGTTATAAGGTTTACCAGCGCCCCCATTATTTTCAGTAAAAAACTAAGATACTAAGTAAAACTAAGAATTAATTCTAAATTAAAGCGTTATATTTTATCGTGTTCCATCTGAAAGTTGTATCTGAAAGATTTTTTAATGCCAGGTTATTGAAATTTGAAATAATTACATTTTATTTCCCTGACCATATTAAGGGCAGCTTAAGGTATGAGCAGGAAAAAATTGTTAACAGGCAAGTCTCTTTTGATTCTTCATCTCAAATACATGTATATGAATACTTCCCAAAAAAGTTTACCAAAATGTAATTATAGGAACATTGTCAAAATGGACCAAATTCATAATGGCCGCCAATTCCACATTGGAAAACATAATATTGAATATCTCTGCACCCAGATAAGCTAGAAATACAAATGATGATTTTTTTCAACTATAGTTTAGCTAGCATGAGAAATACAATGGAATGCATAATAATTAGGTCAGACATCACCTTGACCCCAAAATCCAACATGGATTCCAACGCCATTTGTGTCTTAGACATGTACTGTCATCTACCTTTATTGATCTGTACATACAGATTGGTAAAATTCTACGTAATATCGATCTACAAGTACGGATTAGTAAAGCACCCCGTCACTCACAGCTCAATTATAGTGTTACGTAATAATAAATATTATATTATAAAATATACAGTGTTTTTCATTACTTTTTGAATATTTTTGATTATTTACTTTGAAACACGTATAATTTTGTCGTTTTGCGAATCATGGTTCCGATTTTATTATGTGCAATCCGGTGTTGTCTCATCAGCTGTAATCTATATATCGATAAAAATATAAAATGAAAGGAAATTGCGGTAGTTGCTTACCTGGAAGTTGGCATTCAACTAAATTACATGTCGGTTTAATTTATATCACTATATAGCAGAGAATTTATACAATCAATTTATATCTGAACGGGTATTGACTATATTAACGGGATGTTCTAACTTATTTCGGGTATTGACTGTAACATCAGGGGCGGATCCAGGGGGGATGACTAGGGTGACTCTTCCCCCCCCTCCATCCTACTGAATCAGTTGCGCCCCTTTCACAAATGAAGTTATACCAGATAAAAATACATTTCTGAAAGTAATAATAGTATATTTGTGTGTTCGTTGTATGAATAATGATAAAATAGAGCTAAAGAATATATTAAATCCAGTAATAAAAAACAGCCGACTAAACATATTTTTGAAATCGTTTTACTATATAATTAAAATAAATAAAATAAATCAGCTTATTATTTAAAATGAAAAAGTACATTTTAATTATTTTTTGTACCTGTATTTTATTGTTTCCAAAATTGCTGTCAAAACCCAAAATTATTACTTTTTATAAGGTTTCGAAAAAAAGCTATTGAAAAGTATACAATTTTTTCTTTTTAGAATTATTGCGGAACATTATGTGGTAAGGTGAATTTGACAATTCAAAGCAGTAAAATTGAGAGATGATAAAAAAATTGAATAAACATAGTTTGAAATAATAAATATAATATTTAACCGAAATAACAATTCGAAAAAAATTTATTATATAGAGATTATAATAATCAATTGGGATTGTTCAATTATGTAAACAACAAAATACTAATTTTAAATATTCTCTTATACTTTTCGCGTTTTAATAATCAACGAGTGTATTCATTCATTAAATCAAAGCTTTATTTTGTAACTTTTATAGACTGACTTTTATGTACTATATACAATGTATATATTATATTTAAACGTACATTTATCACTTGTTTTGCACTTCGTATGGTTTATATGATTTAATTATTTAAAAATTGCATAGTTTTATCAAATTCATCGTGACCCTAAACAAAGACTAATAAACATTATTCTGCTGTTAAATTCAGTACATTTACTAAAAATAATACTTATCGTATATTGTTACTGTGAAAAATAGTGACATAACTATAGTTATATAGCTACTATAGTAGCTTACTAGTTTTAGTATAGTTGTTTTTATAATTTTTATTTACATTACATCCCCCTAATGTTACTATTATATAAAGCAGTAAAATGAGCAGATGTCAATTAGAGGATTATTTTAGCTATTGCAGAAAATTAATTATTTTAGATATGGTTTATAGATTTGTAGTATATTCATAATTAAAATTAAATAAATTTTAATATAATAAATTAAAAAACAATCTCAACCTATTGTTGTATATAATTAAATAGAACCAAATTTTGTAAGCAAATAATGTTACTAATTCTAAATGATTACTTATAAAAATGTCAATACTTAAAATTTTTTAAACTTTTGACAGATTTAATTTTTTAATTATATGTAACGCTCGATTTTAAATTGGTTGATAGAAATTAATTTGGTACTTGTTTGGCTTTTAAACACACTCCAGGTGCCAGACATTTATTGTGTAAATTGTCTAAATTAAAGTCTGAGAGCTAGATTTAAATAGATTTAAATAGATTTTGTAATTTTATGTTTTTAAAGTTTAAAACTAATTACATACGTACATTAATGTACGAAAAATGTGTACCTAAAGCGTGCAATTCTATCAATTGTTATAATAATTCAGGGCCGCAGCAACCGGGGGGGCCGTTGGGGCCACGGCACCCCCCCCCCCCCCCACTTTTTAGATAAAACATAAACAATATATAAAAACAAAAATATAAACAAAGATGTGCCTTTTTTTATAAAAACTGGCCCCCCCACTTTAAAAAGTAATGCTACGGCCCTGTAATTTAAAATAAAATAACTCTATATTATATAGAAAAGTTTATAGTATGTATACAAGCAGGAACGTTTCAATTAACACAAAACATTTGAAATATTAAAAGTGTTAGTAACAAAATTTAAAAAAAATTTAATTGTGAGAAATCTTTAAATATTTGTTTGTTAAATTAATTTTTGAAATTAATAGTTAATTTAAAGATTGCAATTACATATATATAAGTTAAAACTTATTAAATATTTTGAAACCATTTCCTTATTCTTACAAATTTAAATAATACATTTTTTGAACATTCAAGAAAGAATCTTGCGGGAAAGCACAACATTTTATTTATTTATGAATCCCACAAGAATTTTGCGGCGTCTAACAAGAGAGTGCAAGAAACTGCGGGAATGGTCGCCATAGTAATATAGTAATTGATTCATAAAAATGGTCCTACTATTTAGCAAAAAACATTTCAACGATTTTACTCGCTATTAACATATTAATTTCTTTTGTCATAATTTTTAATCTATTTTCATTATAAGTATTATAAGCGTTTTATGTTTTCATAATTTTTTCAATTAATTATGACAATATCATAAACTAGAATTTATAACCGCTGAGTGTCCAAAGTCCCGCACCATTGTTTAGTCATATAGTAAAAGCTATTTTTGGATTGTATTTTTTTTATAAATCATATTTTTGGTTTGACAATAACTTATTCCTTTTGTTTGACCTTTCTGGAGTTTAGTCATGAATCTTGCTTTTTTTTTTTAAATCATCCTGATATAATTAGGAAATTTTGTTTCATATAAACAATCGCATTGATACTTTCTGGTTCTTCTTTTTACTTATTTTTTATATGTTTTGTGGTAACACCAGTGTTGAGTAATTAAATTAAATGTCTTCATTTACTATAATAACAATGTTATTCGTAGAGTTAAAATTGTATTAACAATTATTAATACAGTAACACTGAGTTCGAATGGTGAACGACAGATAATTATAGTGAAAGCTTCCTACTTTGCAGACGCACCAGTAGCCGACGCCCACAGAAGAGACTCGCCCTCCTTGTATACGCTGATGACCTGGCCTTACTCTGATCAACCATCAAAGAAGCCCCGCGAATGCTTACTAACCTCATGAATACCGCAATAACAGTCGGCCTTCCAGTAAACACTAAAAAGACTGGAATACTAACAATCCCTGCTAACTCTCAAGCTAACATCTCATTCCCGACGGTTGACGGACCGACCACACTACTACCTCGATGCTCGTTTTACCTACCTTGGTGGCATAGTTCCAACAGCAAAGGATGACTTTGAACGACGGAAAATTCTAGCATGGTCAGCCTTCCGGTCAATCACGACTATTCTCCAATGCACCACTTTACAATCGCCGCGGATGTCTGTTCCAAACCGTAGTAAAAACAGTGCTACTGTACAAGGCAGAGACCTGGTCTGTAGGAAAAGCAATGGAAAAGCAGATATAAATAATGCACACTATACAGCCTATATACTGAGGGCTTCCTTCGGAATCCACTATCCAACAACGATAAGTAACGCAACACCCCATCAACGCTCTCGATTTTCACAACCGAGAAAAACTCTACGCGACAGAAAACTCCGCCTAGTCACATTATTCGTGCCTATACCTACAGCCAAGAACCAGTTCAAGAGGTCCTCATGCTTGCACTACAAAACCCACAGGGACAAGGCGAGGCAAGAACGCAACGATATACCCTGACCGACTCCTAGCTGACGCTCAAGCTGCCGACCAACGTAACGACATGCATGAACTTCGTCAGGGATCTAGCTCTCAAGCGTTCCATTTGACACTGAATCCCAGTATATTATATATTATATTCATTATTATAACTTATGTATACAATATATTTCCCATATTGCTCTAAGTAATTTTACTGGAAAAAACAATAAAAAGTGTATACATATCATTACTCTTTTTAATAGAATTATTAGTTTTTTGTTTACTGTGTATATATATATAATATTAATAATATTTATTTTACTCTTTATAGTACTGATTTTTTCAATTATCGATTTAATATAACTTTTATTCTATAACATTTATAAACAATTGAATCTATTTTGCTCACATCAATTATAAAAATATAGTTTGTATGTATTGTTTGTTGTATGTTGTATGTTGTATGATGTATGTTGTTTGTTGTTTGTACATATAACTACTATACATGGATATCATGTTTTTTAATTGAGATAATACATGATAAACGTGAAAACAATTATTATGTTTTATTTACATGGTTCATACGCAGTTTTGAAAAGTCTTGAATCTTGAAATTCAAGACTCCAAAAAAGTCTTGGAAAGTCTTAAACATTTTGTTAAGATGTATTTAGTCTTGAAAAAGTCTTGAATTTTAAAATATGATGAAGTTGTCAAATATGGTTAAATTTTAGAATATTATGAACCTTTAATAAATAAATAAATAGCAACAGTGTGTTACGTGCAGAGGTTCTTCATTGTTTCAATATTGTTGAGTCTCATTTATTAGTATAAGCAAAAATGCAGGGAAGATGTGTATTATTATGTTTCAAGCAAATGGGCATTCATGACAAATTTTGATATTGCACGTTATCTTCAACAATCTGTCATTTAATCGGTAAAACAGGAGGACAACTACATTTTACTATTTAATGAATCTTTGAATTATCCACTGTACAGTCCAATCAGATTGCTGTGCAATCAGATTGATGTGCATATGCGGTATTGAAATAGGGATAAAGTATAATTACTCGTTTTCTGACCAGCTCCCATTTTCTAGGACATTTTAAGGTAAACGACTTAATACTGGATAAACTTAATAACGCATGGGAGGATTTACCCCAGCATGGACTTCTTCAAATGTCAATGGATGCTCTAAATGTGAATTGGAAGCTTTTTCTTGAACTATTTGGCATTGAAACTGATACCTCCCACAAACTATTGAATATTGGCTGTTGTGGTTTACACGTACTTCATAATGCAATACTGTTTCATTTAATAGTGGATACATTATTTATCATTGTGTAATATTATTTAATAAACAATATTCCAAAATACCTATTTTGTCTTTAAAAAGTCTTGAAAATGTCATGAAAAAGTTTTGAAAATGTCATGAAAAAGTTTTGAAAATGTCATGAAAAACTATTGAAAACATCTAGAAAAAGTTTTGAAAATGTCATGAAAAAGTTTTGAAAATGTTATGAAAAAGTCTTGAAAACATCTAGAAAAAGTTTTGAAAATGTCATGAAAAAGTCTTGAAAATGTTATGAAAAAGTCTTGAAAACATCTAGAAAAAGTATTGAATTTTTCAAGACAGGTGTATATGAACCATGTTATATGATCCTGAAACGCGTTATTTGATTATAACAAATAATTGTAATTGTTTGTGATTTGTTGTACTTATTTTATAAATGATAACATTTAATATAGGCCTACATGATTATTTTATAAAACTAACATTAAAACTTTAAAATATCTTAAATGTCAGTCACTCCCATACGAATTTTAATTTAACGCTATGACAATGTGAGTTTAATTCCGTTGATTTATAAAATGGATAAGCGTAAACGTTTTACATTACATTTCACTGTTCTACAGAAATATAGAATCTACTGTTCTAGAAATATAAATCTACTGTTCTATAGAAATATATTTCTTATATTTCTATGGTTTTACATGGAAATTTAATGTTGTATTTATTTAAATAAAGTTATTATTGGATACAAACTTCTATATTACTTGATGTAGATTTGAAATGTGCATTAGGAATACCGTTCAAAATTCGACAATATTTGCTACTATACTGTAGTCATGGAGGAATTCTTGGAGTCTATTCATGGAGTCTATTCCTCCATGTACTGTTGTTATGTCTGTATTATAATATGCAGATATATATAATATGTTCTTTCAACCAATTCTTTCAACCAATGAAATTCCTTATATCGAAATTGTGGGATTGACTGCCATGTGTTGCGCCATAATATAATCCGCTGTCCAATTTTCCTTGCATTCGGATTTCTCCAAAATTTGAGTGTTATATAAATATCAAGTCAAGAGAGCATCTGAATTATAGATTTTCTCTCATGTCGGCTAAACAATATAGACTGGGTAGCACATCGTACGGCAACGTTTCCTCTCGTTTAGCAATAATTTTGAAACGAAAGGAATATGCCAATCTCAACACGCGGGACTGCATCATTCTTCAGCGAATTGGTTGTGTATTCTTGTTGATAGCGTTTCTTACATGTACTCTCAATATCGATCGATGGCTGTGGCCGGCCGAGTCGTATTTCCAGTCGCCAATGACGCCCGCTGAACGAGACGATATGCTGGAGGTTCTTGCCGTTTTTCACCGAGCTTTGGAGAAAGCGAATGTCAGCTACTTTATGGGTGGAGGGACATTGATTGGAAGTGTTCGTCATCACGGACCTATTCCATGGGACGATGATGTTGGTAAGTTATTTTTCTTGATATTATTTATTAGCTATGTTCTATAGTATATATGTATGTATATATACTATATTATTGACCAAAATATAAACTAATTAGTTTTTTTCTCTCTTTAACTGCATAATAACATTATTTTTGTTATAAAAAATTATGCCATGTTTTAGCTATACTAATACCAGTGTAATATTCAAACTATATTAGCTAAATGCTACCTTCAAAAATATATCACTTCGACATATAAATAATAATAATAAAGTGTTTTATTGCGAAAAAATGCGGAAATATTGACGGTACATAAACTTTGAAAACTAGTACAT
>JAUZND010007491.1:0-10320 GCA_034780555.1 Coelogynopora nodosa | reverse complement strand
GGGGGGGGGGGAGGGGGTTCAATGATCATGGTCAAATTCCAAATGGTGTGCCAGAATCAACTCTTCCTATACTACTGTAGGAGTAAGTCGACGCGGTACAATATATTAATTTCCAGCACAAGTTTCGACTTCAAAATTAGTGAGACAATTTCAACAGATTTAAAAAAATTAAAATTGCTTTATACTATCTATCAATATTGTCCTAAAATAGACCACGATTCGGCTATATACTACTTATGTGTAAATTAGTAGCATATATGGCCTATTTGGGTCAATGTTGATAGTATAAAGTTGTTTATATACTTCAAACATCCGATGAATCTGCTTCTAGATCTTAATATTTTAATCTTTATATTTGGTAAAGTTGTTATATATTTATCTTAATTTTTATTGTTTCATACTACTACAATTACGAAATAAGTAGTTTATTGTGATAGTCTACTTTTTATAGTATCATATGTTAATATACATTTTATTTGTTTATTTATTCTCTTATTACAACTTCATAAAGAAATAAATATTTTTTGGCGAATCCGGCAAATCTAGTGAATCCGAATCTGGTGCTATTTACATCTTGGTTATAGCACCGGTTTAATATAAAACTGTAAATGTCATGGATTGTGTCGATTACACCGATAAATTCACTGATTAAGGGAGATGTATTTAAACAATTTAACTACTAATAATCAATAATTGAATCAATAAATAGTTAAGAATGAAAGTGATGCTTGGCTGTGCGGATAGTATCTATGCCATAATAACCTTTGGTGCAATGTCTCCTGGTGCTTGACAAGTAGACTGAAATAATATATATAATACAAGAAACGCTTGAAGTATGGATATACAAGTCATTGTCATAGAGGTACTATCAGATATTTCATACCGAAATATCAAAATATCAAATGATTAGTTGAAAATTCACAACAGTAAATAATATTTTAAATATAATAAAAAGAACTGTTATTATGAGATAGCCGATTTGACAAAAATCATTAGTAAACCTACTTTGATTAGTGTATTAATGTTATAAATAATAATAATAGTATTAATAAAAATACGGCACAATGGGAAATTTAATATAATATAAATTGAAAATGTTTTGTGTTCGTGATTTGAATGTTCTACTTTCCACTCGGAGTGGCATAAAATCAAGATAATGATAATATATTTCGGGCCTTCTGCTTACTTACTTAAATATATTGCTCCTACAGGAAAATTGACCATAATGACCACAAATACACCACCATTATAATATTGTATGTAGGACGATGGCTTAATAGAGCTTAAAAATGTATGAATGTGTAAATCGTTTACATACCTATGCGTATCATAAAAGAAAGACAAATTCTGTCATTGTATTCAATATTGTAATACATCAAAATATAAAATAAACAAATACGCTATTATTATCAAACTACATAGAAAAAAGAGATTCAGAGAATAAGTAAGAATTGAAAAAAGTTTTAGAAAGGCTTTTCAGTATTTTATTTTTTAGTTTAAATACTTTGAAACACTTTGAAGTCCAAAGATTTACGGTTGAGAATGGTTATCTATATGATTAGTTATTTCAATTATTTTTTCTTCAATATAAAATAAACCTATTTTGCTTAAAATAGAAAAGAACAATATAACATGAGAATTAATAGTTTGTATACTCTATAAGACGAAGCCTAGAAATCACATATAAGCAATAGCGATATAATTAGTAAAATTAAATATGAGGATGGAACACGGCGGATCTTCACTGACAGCATAAAACTAATTATCCAATCAGAAGCGCTGATATCCAGTTAGAAATAGAAAACTATAAATCTGGCTAAAAATACACTGTCGGTATTTTACTATTTAAAGAGTTTACATAATCAGCTTTCAAACGGTATGAAATACTTTTCTTTTTATTTAATTAAGAAAGTAAGAAAGATAGAAAGTAAGATGTTCAAAATAATGAAGTCACAAAATTTTATATAGCTTCTTATTATTATGTATTTCTATTTATATATCCGCGATTTATCAGTATGTTGAAATTCTCTCGATCCATATAATTTTGTATTGATTTAAAAAAATCGGTTCGAATAGTTACATTTTATACATACATGAATACACACATATAGAATACAACCTAAAAAAGATTACAAAAATAACATCATCATTAAATTAGCGCTTCGGTGACATTTTCCTCGCATTCCTCCACTTTTCCCAGAGCACTGATAATGCTTTCGACACAAAACAGTTGTAAACAGGCAGAGGGCTGCTGCGACTGTTAGATGTTCCTACTGCACGGCACTACACTACACAGGTGAGCCAGACCAACACACCAACCTTGCGACTTGGTGCGCTTGAGCTCCCCACGAGTAGCCGCCGAGGACCGCGACACCATTCCCGGGGACCTAATCCCGGTCACATACACCGAGGAGCCCGCCGAGCTGTTGGACACTGGCGTGGAGGGGGGCGCCCCGCCTCCACCGCTGCCACCACACATACCGACGGACAGTGAGAGACCGTTCACCTGAGCGGGAGAAGAGCATCAGACGGGGCTGGCTATACTTTGGCTCCATATGTTTGTCGTTATATCAGGGTTGATGCAGAACATTACTAACATAATTTCATTACATGCTTCAGAGAAAAACTATTAAACAAACATTTATTCAATATTTTTAACAAAAAAGTCCAAATTAGTGTAATAAAGTTTTTTGAGTTCATACTAAAACTAAACACCAGCAGACTTATAAACAATAATATTATAATTATTATTGTAGTAGGAACACATATATGGATAATCTTTATTTGATATTTTTCAAAAAAAATAGTTCGATGATAAAATTTATAAATATTAGGTAATAAACTACTCTAAATTGGTGTAATGCTTAGTTTCATTAATATTTATAATAATGATGTTATAAATATATATTTTTTAATTTGCACAAAAGTTGTCATTCTATGAGTGTTTGTAACTGTAGGTATTCTACTGTTGATAATTCTAACTCCGGCATTTGTAATTCAAAACTCTTTTTTATTTTTGAAAAAACAAATTTGAATTTTTTAACTCTGAATTTTTGTTTACGCTGCATCAAATAGCGGTGTTCTAATATATCATTATATTTGAGTTTTAAAAAACCACAATATTGACTTGTAAAATGTGGTATTTTCTCTTATTTTAGGTAGTTTTTTTAGAAAATAATTAACGTTTAAATTGTTTGGTCTGTGGAAGGCTTGTTTGTGTATGTAACACATTTGTTGTAGTATACTTCTTTCGAATTACATTACGGTATTTATACTGTTGGAAAAAACTACTTTTTAAATAATTGTATTAATCTTTTATTATAACCATAGACTTTTACGAAGATAAAGTCAGTCTCAATATATTATGCGTATGTATGTATGTATGTATGTATGCATGCATGTATATGTAATAATAATATGTTAGTCAGTTACCTGCTCAACAGAAGGAGACTTATCATCTCGCTTACTGTTAGGAGACCAGGCGATTCTTGAGTAAGGATCCAACGACCCTTAAAGAAAAAATATAATTTAGTTTTATTAATTTGTATAGTGGACAGTCTGTCACACAGTAACAAACAAATTACTTATTAAATAGAAAGAATGTATTATGACCAGACATACCATATAATTCTGGTGTTCCAGCATTTAAAATCAGCGTTTTCTGAACGGTGTCGATTACAGCGATGCCACAATCGTTGCCGAAAGCGAGGCTAAAAATAAATTAAGATGAAAAATAAATATACTATTCAAAAGTAGTAACAATAGTAACATGAATATATCTAACAGAATAATTTAAAATAATTTCTGTAATACATACTTACAGATGCCAATAATATAACAGTTATAATTTACATTTAACTATTTTTATTAGAATAGATGGGACAGGCCGCTGCTGTGTGATTATCACATACTGTTAACATTGCCTATTGTAAGGTAAAATATATAATAGTGAGTGATGATATAATTTCATAAATACAATGACACAATTTGTAACATTAATAAATTTAATTGTATTTAAATTATATTTATGCATCTTACTAATTTGTTGTATATAAATCTATGCAATAGTACGTATACGAAATAAATTTAAAGAACACAAATTCTTTTAATGAAGGTCAATTTAATATGAGAAAAATGTGTAAATGTAACAATATTAATGAAACTTTTATTGAAACAAATAATTATATCAAATAGTATATGTATGATATGTAAATGACATGCTTATTATAATATGTATATTACTGATTTTTTAAACAATAATGCACCATAACATTGTTGCAGCTTCCCCCCCACCCACATATATCTATCCCATTTGTAGCTAAATATCCATCTGAAAGTGATTTCAATAATAAAGAAAGAAAGGGGAGTCTAACAGGCCATATCTCGAGGAGAAGGCGAGAGCGGTGATTACGGGAGGAGCAGTCTCCGAGTCTTGGGCGCCCAATCGACAGATGATTTCTGGTTGGTAGCCGACGGGCCACTTCTCTGCCCCAGTTCGCACCGGTACAGACACTCGCAATTCCTACATCATTCAGGAGAGGAGACAAGTCTTGGATGATAACATGCTTGAATAGGGATGTTATACGAGTGTGATTTAACTAACGATGCAAATGTTTTTGGTTTACTTATAACTTGTAAACTGGTATTTTTTGGACTTTCGACTAGAAATAATGGTTCAGAATTCACTGAATTATTCGGTTTTTATATAATTTTAGTAAAATTCCGATAAATTAATTTAAAAAGCAATTAAAAACAAATAGATCTTAGAGAATACCTGTATACAGATTAACCAAAATATAGTATACATACTATTTTTAGACAAATCATTAATTTCATACAATAAATTTGAATATTGACCAATTCATTCTAAAATAAAAAATGAGACTAGCTGTTCATCTTACTTTTAACATTACCGAGGGACATCTTCAGCGGCAATTTAGAAGGTTAACATTATATACTTTATAATATATAAATACATAACAAATAGTAGGCCTACTTGGTAACTGAATAGTGGTACAGCACCATCGTATGTACTAACCGTAGCCTTCAATAATTAACTTACTAGACATAATATCACAAATTAGTTAGTAAAGTGAATAGTAGTGTGTTAGTGTGTTGGTAGTATGTTAGTGAATACCTTTAGCTATTTCATTTAATAGTATTCACAAAAAGTAATGTAATTTAAATTGAAAAGGTTTTAACCGTGTACAGAATATACAGAATGAACATAATATAATATATAAACGAATATAGACTAATACATCAGTGTCCCCATCAACTACTAAAACGTTGTCAGAAATAGCTAAACATCATACTGTATATTATTGCAGTGGTTTCGTAGAAAGGAACACGATGCAAGAATATAGAAACACAAAAAAGCTGGAAGCAGGTAGCAAGAAATTGCAAGAAGAAATTGAAAGTCAAGCAAAAAGAAGTGTTGGACGATTGGCGAACTTATATAATAAACATAGAAGAAGAGCGTAAGAGAGATTGAAGCCAGTGAGGAAGTGTGAATGTGAATATTACTAGTATACAATAAAATAATAACTATTTAGATATGCTAATAAATATAGTAATCCGATTCAAGTATAATTCAAATAATTATCGATCAGTTTGTAGATAATAACGTATAAAAATGAATATTATATTAGTAATCATACAAACACAACATATATAGACGAAATATACAACAAGTAAAGTTTGTTAAGTCTTACTTGAACTATCTAAGTGTGAATGCAATTTCTAACTAAAGTAAAAAAAACTATTCCAAGTGAATTGATGAATAAAAAATTAAAACAATTTAAATTTAGACTCAACTATCTTCTTTCATTTTATGAGTATAATTAAAGCTTAAAGATTAACTATTTCTTTTTCTTATTTAAAAAAAATTAATATGAATTCAGACTGACTATAAAAATTTTCATTACAACTGACATTTATACATAACAAAAATTAGAACACTGTTTGCTGTTTCATGTTCAATAAATATATTCAGTTACTTTATGAATTAAACACTGCACCATTTCCTATTCCTATTTTTACTTAAAGAATTTACTATTTAACATAACTTATGCTAATAATTTAAAATAATGCAAGTATAGTTTTTAATTTTTACTATTATTTATTAAAAATATTTTCACGCTTTCAAACATTTACTATATTTCCCTTAATTGTCTACTAAAAATCGTTTTACTGTTATATTTAACAAATAACACTTCAGGTCGGGAACGTAGCCGGTATAAACTCAAAAACCAAATATACCGTTCACTCACAATATTGCTAGACATAAACCATATGACAGTGCATAGAGTATCAAAACTTTAAAAAAAGTTATTCCCTAAAATGCTAGCAAGTCAGAGAGCATGATCAGGGTTGCCATGTACAACACAAACGAAATACAGAGGTCAAATGATTCAAAGCTGGTGCCAAACTTATTAGTGATTTTTCGTTGAGCGAGGAGAACTACAACCATTATGTTTTAGACTTTAAAGTCAATAGCGGTTGTTTGTGCCTCAGGGTATAGCTCCAGCTGTTTATCATAGCTCTACCATAACCTTACCATAGCTCTACCACAACCTTACCATAGCTCTACCATAACCTTACCATAGCTCTACCATAACCTTACCATAGCTCTATAATAACTTTACCATAGCTCTATAATAACCTTACCATAGCTTTACCATAACTTTTATATTATATCTACTCATAGATCAACGCGTCAAAAATAAGCTAATTATGTTAACCTTTATTTAATTTAAGTAAATCATAAATAAACGTAACATTTTACTACGATTTCAAAGGGGTAGAATAAAATTTAATCTGTTAAACTTTTCATTATTAAAAGTAACTTTGAAGAATACCTATATATATAGGCTTTCTAGATTGGATATCTAGATCATAAAACGGCCATCGCCTAGAATTATTTCAGGCACTATGTATTTGTAAAATTTGTCAAGGACAAACATATTAAAGCTAGCGGAAGCTCTAAAATTGAAAAAACTACAAAAACCCTTGTTGACTATCATAAACAACCGAAAAATATACCCTGAAACATAAAAGACTCCGCAATACTATAGAGAACGACATCACACCCGATGCGTTTGTCAATATCAAGTATTTTGATCAAATCGAGAATCATGACTTTAATTCTCCTTGAATAATGGTACATAGCTTGCAGAAGAGACTAGCCCTTAAAATATTCTGTGGGATTTTGAAAAACGGATGGGTGTATAGAGATTGAAATAATAACAGGTTAATCTATATAGAAAAAGGGAAAGAAATAGTGTGCAAAAACAAGTATACAAAATAAGAAATGGCAGATGAAGGGAAAGAACGTGTATAGAGAGGGATAGCATGAGAAATTAGGAGAAACCTAAAAAGAAACAATTTTGAGATAGAAAAAAAGAAGAGAGATATATCATACATACATTCAAAGGGAGAAGTGAAAATATATAGAAAGAACAGGAGATACAAATATATAAAAATTTAAGACGAAAGAGTAAAGAGATGAAAAAGAGTTCAGTTTGATAGCATTAATGTAGGAGAGTGTGAGAGAAATATAGAGAGAAAGAGAGAAAAAAAGAGAGAGAGAGAGAGAGAGAGAGAGAGAAAGCGATAAATAATAGTAGAAAAAGCAATGAAGTAGAGGAAGAGAGATGCTTGCAAGCGAAAAATGTATTTGCAGAAAGGGACGACGGGAGCGAAATGGAGAAAGGAGTGAAAACAAACCTTCGGACTAGAGCAGATATTGTGTTCAAAGTTAAAAATAGGGGATCCCGATTTGCCTGATAACTGTGACAAGCAACGCAAACGCTAAAAGGGTGACAAATGAAGAATCAGAGGAGAATAACAGTTGCAGTTATAAGAGAGGAAGTCAATGGGAAAACTAATTATGAGAAAAAGTGTTTAAAAGATGTTAGTCACAACTCTATAATATAATATATATATAGTATTAATGAATAAATCAAATTGGATTAGCAAAATAATGAAGTGCATGACATATTTAATATCTAATAGAAAATGCATAACATTTCGAAAAAAGTAAACAGTATAGATAATATAAACAAATGTATGGCAACAAACACATGAAACATGAAATGCAGAGAATTACTTGTATTATACTTTTAAATGTTAAATGTTAATTTGATAAATATAATAATAACGTTAGACGATTATTTTAAAACTCAAAATACACTATATGGATAAGAGTCATATATTTAAATAATATACAATGTTAATCAATTAAATGCAGTCAACATACACTAAAACTATCATATATTATTAATAGACATTAATAACATTTATAAAATAAACAGTACACTACTCAAAGATAAATAGACGAAATGTATGTAACCTTAATAAGAAATGAGTTAGTTTTAACAAACAATGTTTTTTAAAGATTGTCGCACTTGTCCCCATTATTTATTTAGTTGAAATGAGTTATAGCGATATCCATAATTGTTGATTTAATATTTATTTCACCACGTTTAATAACTTCTTAGGATCACCCTCTAAACCTTTTGTGTGTTGATGTAAGTGTTTTGTTGCTGTTCGAAAATTAGTCGATACAATATGGCATCTTTAATCTTCGCTAAATGCCGCTCACGTGATTATGAAACATAATAATCGCTAAGCTCATTAAAAGACTGAATTTCTATAAATAGTATTAGGTCTATTATTTAGCACTCAGAAACAACTATTAAATACAACATAGAGTATTTAATAGTGTTTATATTTTCACTAGAACAACAACCTGAATGTGTTTCAATGTGAAAGAATTAGTAATAGTCTAGTAGTATGAGGGAATACTGGAAATATTTCAAGCAAAACTGAATGTTATTAAAATAATCATTTATTCAGTACCATTCATTAACATTCAGTAACATTAAAAGTCCCCGAAGTTCGTCTCTAACAACAGCTGGCTAATAGAATCGAATACATTTATTTGAACCACACTGTATATGAATTTCATAATATGATCGAATTTGTTTGTAGTTAAATGTATGAACATTAGTTGAATTTAAGTTGAATTTTATATCACTGTACTTTTTAAACAATAAAAAAAGTTAAATTAGAATTTATAGAATATTTACACAAACATAACCAAACACAGAAATATAATGATATTATCACTGGATAAATAAATCATCCACAATATATGGAAATATAACAATATAATAAATATTCAAAAATTAAAATAGTGTTGACTTCTGTTGTCAGGTAAAGGTCCGAAGTTCCTCACATTATTTGAGTACAATGTTTGTAAACATACGTGCTGATTACGGAAATACTAGGATGATTAGTTATTATGCATACAACGTGAATTACGTATAAAATAATGAATTATTTAGTACGTAAAACGTCAGTGACATTACGATGACAATAGTTATTCTGCGTATAGAATATGTAGTTTTATGTAAATAGTAAGTTTAATTTACGTTTATCACCACCTATAGTGCGTAGATGGTTTCTATATGGATAATTATAAAAAAATGGAATTATATTATTAATTAAATATAATATTTTGTTAAACTACATCCACAATTTATGTCAGAGTGAATATTAACATATTAAATATTATATAATATCCTATTAGAAATGAAACAAATATTAGATAAAACAAAACTATGTATAATCTGGATTAGAAAAAGGGAATCAAAATATATAAAACATATTATGAAAGGAATTGCTCAAACATGTTTTGAGAGTGTAAAGATGACAGCGTTGTTTCGTCACAGTGTGGACTCTCTAGCGGACAAGTCCCACAAAAAGCCGAGTAACGCCGATATTTAAAAATTAATTTACAGGACTGAGTAGCAGAGATAGACAATGGTACACAATCACCAAAGTGCAAAAATAGGAATAACCAGTTTATTTCAAACGTGTCTGAATCCATAATAAAAATCATTCCTACTTAAAAATATTATATTTTAACACAAGGAACATTGCATTTGGAACATTTTGTGAAGACACTATGTATGGCTAGTGCAATGTTCCTGATTACAGCCAGGATGTCGACTGTAATGATGACGCATATATCGATCAACTGTTATATCGACCGTCGAAGTGGCGCGTTAGTGGCTGGCCCGGATCAATAAACTCACATGTTCTCCGCCGGAGATGTTGGACGAGTAGGAGCCAACACTAACGCTCTGATGTGCCAAAGTGGGCCGAGTAGGGGGGGTGTCGGGATCCTCCCAATCGGGTGTGCCACAGTACACCCCTCCGGTGGGGTCCAGGAGCTGCGCGGGGGGGGGGGGGGGGGAGCGAGGTTAGCTCCGTTGGGGGCCAGGCTGGCGAGGCGCCGTTGGAACTTCTCTA
>JAUZND010007490.1:0-10320 GCA_034780555.1 Coelogynopora nodosa | reverse complement strand
GTTAGGGTCACGTCTTTGAACTCCTGGTTGTGGCTGCAAACAGAGAGTACAGCGGACTCTGGCAGCAGGTACTAGTCAAACCGCTGGTGGTTGCTGGATTTGTTCTCCTGTAAAAGTGCGAATTGTTGTGATTAGGTTCGACCAATGGGATTTTTCAACCGCCATCGCATATGTGGAATGGCCAAGTCAGTTGCCAAAGTAATCAGACATTTTCGGCGTCTATGTCCTGCACGACGATCTTAGTGCTTAGATCAGTTTTAACAGATATTTATATGAAAATATTTGATAATATATATTATTGTTATAGCTAAGTATTTCGATCGTTATATATACCATTACAGTAGATTATTATTGAATATTATTATTATTTATTATTTTACATATTTATTTAATTATTTTTATGTATTTTAAGTCAATTTTTAATATGCTTTTCCAAAAAAATAACTAAATCGCTTTAGTCAAATATATCATAATTAATAAAAGTAAAATGACTTTTTATGTTAAGGAGTTTGTAATATGTACAGGGTGATGAAAATGTATGACACCTTTTTCGTAATTTTTTAAATATCAAAATGACTTGATATATGAAACATGATGACATCTAAAAAACCAAATATGTTAAGGTAAATATTCACTTATCTGAGTCAGCCGCAGGTTCCGAGGCCGCAGCCCCAATATTTCCGAATTACTTAAAACAATATGTTCCAATGATTGCTTAATCTCATTTTGCACAATGATTCCTGAACTGACAAATCTCTAGGTATTGTTGTCTCACAAACACCCTGGCGCGCACACACACATTTTCAATGGGGGGTCGTGGAAAATAATCAGTGCGCCAAAGTATAGAACATTTTTTTTGCATGTTTTTGTGCAAACTGTATAACTTTAGTAAAACAAACATTAAACTTGGTACGCTAATATACCGTCCATAACAAAGTTAAGGATAAAAAATTAAAAGAAATATTTAAAATCGATACATTTTGATTTCAAGGTCATCGAAGGCGTCTCTGAGGCATTAGGAACCTTTTGAAAAGGAAGGAAGGGAAGCATATTTTAAATACAGAATATATTTTAAAAAGTGTGCGTTAGAGTAATTCGCTTCTATTAGTACTCCAAAAATGTAAAAAAGGCACATGTTTAAATAAGCTTATGTTAAATAGTTTATTAGTCGAAGACTTTTATTGCTGAGGGCGCTTCCTTTTTGTCCCAGGGGGGTAATATCTTCAAAGGGGGAGAGGGTGGGTCTTACGACCGATGCGACTCCCCTTAGGTGCACGCCTGAACACCTGCTGTTTATTATGTAAACATATTGACAGCAATACGCTGCTTTGACTACAGGTGACAAAATTCAATAGATCTGCTTTGCGCGGCCCCAATGTGCATTAACTCCCGAAGCGCCTTCTTATGATATACGAAGCATTCACTCTTGCTTGACCAGATCTGTTCCTGAATAAGATTACCATCATGTCCATAACAATCATTCAAAGATCTATAATGATATCGACGAAAAACATCCTACGCTTACCTTTGTTAACGATTAATGGAACAAAATTGCGCAAATATATAAAAAAAGAATATATTGATTTACTATGGATTGTGGATTTTGACTTGCATTAAATATATTTTTTTGATTTTGGATTGATCAATTAATTGTAGCTCAAAATTTGTACATTAAATTTTTATATTGTTTTTCTTATAATCGGGAATAATACAGTAATCACTATATATGTTATTGTTTCTACTGTACATCATTAACACCTTAACAGCGCAGCCGCAGATAAATTTGAACAATTTTAACTTCAGTTTCGTTTTTGTCGCGTTCAGTGTCAAA
Source organism: Coelogynopora nodosa (assembly GCA_034780555.1). Taxonomy (NCBI): domain Eukaryota; kingdom Metazoa; phylum Platyhelminthes; order Proseriata; family Coelogynoporidae; genus Coelogynopora; species Coelogynopora nodosa. The sequence continues at coordinate 8,489 of JAUZND010007490.1, read as the reverse complement.
CATGTCTTAAGAAAGTCTTGCTTTGTCTTCTTTGAAGAAAAATGTGTTTTTTTTGTTAATTACTCTACTCCACCGAGGGCAACGTTGCAGATCTAATGAGATAATGGAAATTACTTAATAATCTTGCCGAATTACTTACGAATTTTTAGTTCCAGTTCCCTTTCTCCCACGTGATGCAATTATTGAATTTTCTAAACTTGCCTTCTTGGTGTACTTAACAATTTTTAACCGAAATTACATAATTAATTAGAATTATAAAAAATACTATTGGTAAATGTATGTATAATAATATTGAAATTTTCGTAAATTGTTTTATTTTTTAATATTATATGTGCCTAGCCTATATGCTAAATGCATTATATTGAATTACAATTGAAATACATATTTAAACTATTTATATTATAATTGCATAAAATTTAGATTATTAAACATACGCACGAATTCCACCACCCCACCACAAATAAAGCGCAATTCTCATAATACAGCCGTCGAAAGAGCCGTCACAATTGTGCACGACAATTATTTGTTGAAACCCTTGATTTCAGTGATGCCGCGATTGACCTCGCCATAAAGGAACCCATGCTACTGGAAGAGGGAAACCAATACGGATTGAGGCGTCAGAACTCTGAGCGACGATCAATTATGCAGAAGGTAAGTCGCTGTATGTATACGATTATTAATTTTAACGTAGGCCGAGTACAACTTCCGTGTTATGTTCTCAAACGTACTTGATATATACAGAGAGCAGAACACCTATCGATCGACTTAGAGTAGTTATCCAATTATAGATGTTATTTATTGCAAAGTATACCTTTCTTTAATAGTTTATGCTCAATTATTTTGAAACATCGCAAAGAGAAATATCTGGAATTCATTAAAAAAAATTGTCCTGACGAGCATGAAGAGCCTGATTGTTTAAAATTGTATGAAAAGTATTCATTTGGCGTTGTTTTGCATTTTATATTAAAAAATGGACAATAACTGAATGAACTTCATGATACCATTGAATATAGGAGATTTTTAAAAACTTAGAGGATCCAGACTACCTAAAATAGCTTTTCATTATATCGCCAACTTGCTTTATCTAGCACAATTTATTCAACTCAAAGTTGACCCCATCATTATTCCTTATCTAAACGGTTTTATAATCATGCGGAAATATGAAAACCGTGATTAACAGTAACTAAACTATGTGCCAATATAGTTAACACCGGTTCAACTGTCCCTCCAGACCCAGGTATGGTTTAAGAACTCGGATAACCTTCTCGTGTTCCTGACTGTGTGCGCCGTGCTCAGTGGTGTCGTGTTCGGCTTCCTCATCAAGTTGGTCGTCAATCCCGCGCCGCGCTCCATCGACCTGATCTCCTTCCCCGGAGAACTGCTCACCAGTATGCTCAAGATGCTCATCATTCCACTCATCGTCTCCAGCCTTGTGTCGAGTGAGTTTCAGACGGACAGTATACATAGTATAGAGTCACCAGTATATATATAATGCATTCATGAACAGAAAGGGAATTCAGGTTTTCATGAAGTTCATTTTTGTAACTCAAGTTGTAATAGTTCAATTTTTTAATGTATTTCATTGGTTAGTTTTTATAAGTTTAAAGTTTACAACAATTTACAAGAGATGGCCACGGAATGGCAGAGGGATTAAGATGTTGATTTTGAGCATTCGGAGGGTATTGGCTCAGAACAGATTTGAGTCTCATCTTAGATCAATTCTGTACAAAGAGGGATTGGGGCCTGTACCCTCTCCACTAAATGGAGAACAAATATTGGAGGGGGTAGAAAAGTAGAGGTTTTGGAGAAAAGAAACAACTGAAAGGAGGATAGAAAAGGGGAATGAAAAAGGGGGTTTCGACCAGTTATGGACGAAAAAATGGGAAAGGGGTGAAAAAGAAGGAAACAAAACGTGGTGGGAATAAAAGTTTGTCCCCCCCAGGGATTAGAGGAGTAATTGAGATATACCTCAGACTCTCCCGTTTCTGCCTTGAAAGCTCTGTTAGTCGACAGTTAGCAACTCTCTGATTGGTTCGTTTGGCGTAAAATGATCCTTCGCGGTTTGTCAAATGTTAACTGTTAATCTAATTTTTAACAATAATTTTTCAACACTATATTAAACTTTGATAGACAGTAATTTCCATTATCGATGGATACTAGTATGTATATGATATGGCAACACTTGACTATTAAACATAACTATATACAATCATTTTCTTCTTATGTTGTGTTCTGCCAGATGGATATGCAATGAATACACAAAGTGAACCTAAAAATATAGAACCATTTAAGCTCTCGTATATAGTAAGTGTTACAAGCGGGAATGGGATGACCGAGTGGTTAAGACACTGGTTTGCGGAAGCCGAGGGTGTTGTCTCGGAACAGATTCGAGCCCGCTCTCGGTCTCTCCCGTTCCTGGCAAGCATCTGTGTTAGTCGAGTTGAATGAAAAAACGCTTCTTACATCCTTTATTGTAATAATTGTCTGCGCTTTATAACTATATATGACGAAAGAAACCTTGTTAAAATAAACTGTCAGTTCAATGACCACTAAACTAAATTAGAAAGTATAGGCCCATTCTAAAGTGTTCCGGCAGACTTGAAAGATGTATCGAACAAAACATAACGACACTTCAATTTATGAAAACAAAATCAACAACTTTAAACTTCTCAGTATATTTAATATATATACATAATAAATATACATAATAAACAATCGCTTTCGACTTTTCAATCATATATTCTTCATCAACGTTTAAAATCAATTAAAATGCGCACAATGATTTTAAAAATTCTCGTATAGAAACGTAAAAATAAACAATTAAGATTAGACAATCATTATAGTCGAATAAAACATATTACAATACTTGGTCAGGTTAAAAATGAAGGATATTTCCAATAGTAAACCAATGACAAGAGACGAAATTGCACTTGGTGTTGATCATTATGAAATATATGATGTTATGATCTTTTATAGTTTATTTCTCGTCTAGTATTCCCTAATTAAAATAAATAGTAGCTTTCATATGGCTGCTAATTAACACACAAAGTCACTGTTATACTCCCTAATTGTTTTGCCTTAATAAGTAAAATATCGGAATAAATATTTTTCATAAAGGATTCAACTGTGCACGCAGTACAAAACAAAGTTGTATTAAGGATGACATTACTATAACAAGTCAACTATATCGGAAGGCAAAGTTTTGACTATATTAAATATAGGATGATGTTAGTAAGAAACAAGTCTTTTATTTTACATAATTGGCAAACCGCTTTTTACGAAACGTAATTTAATTCTATTCATAATTATAGATGTTAACTAAACTGAATATAATATGTATTTATTATAGAGTTAAACTGTAATTTTTATTTACCCGATTCAATTGGAGTATGCAAATTGATAGTTATAGAAATGGGTACTATAAATTGGCCTAAGTTATATATTGCAAATTATAAAATGTTCTCAGTTCTAATTTTATAATATGAAAAACTTTTTTTGGATAATGAAGATGGCTGTGTTCAGAAGGGGCTGGATTGAGGCTGCATTGTTAACAAATCCATTCATCAATTAAATATGACAAATTTTGACACTTTTGATCTTCACTAATTTTAGAAAAGAACATGCAATGATTTAAACATCAAACAGTAATTAAATAACTTCATATACAATTTATGACTATTATAATGAAATGACCGATAATATTAAGGGGGTATTTAAAGGAATCCATTAACGATATGAATAACATAAATAGTCCCTTTATAATTTTTATATCATAATTAAATCATTAATAACAACATATCTTGAATTATATTGGAAGTATTTCCGACATAAAGAGAACTATAAATATTCTATTAATTACGTTTAATTTTTAACTATTTGTATAATGAAATCTTGAAATGTCTCAAACCTGCACAAAAAACAGTTCAGATTTTAATATATTGCAGTGTAGTTTTATTAAATGTAAGAATATGTAAGATATTTAACTATAGTAAATCATTAAGCTATATTTCATATGCTATGTGAATAATAATTACACGAAAATGAGTGAACCTTTCCCCCACATTGAATATCCTTTATTTGGATACTTAATAAATAATACAGTGAGATGGCCTATCTGTTTAAACTAAAGTTAAATATCTCTGATAACGCACAGTTGATATATATGGATAAATTGACGAAAATCGAAACACACAAATGACGAATATAAATATTAGATTTCTGTACTAAGCTTTACTTATAGTGGTACTAATCGTACTAAAATGTAATTATATTATTATGCAATGCTTATGATAGCAATATACAATAGATGCTAATGATATTTATACACACATTAAATATAAAATTCGTTTTAATTCTGTGCTTCTTTGTATATATATATATAAATATCAACAAGTGTTTAAAGTCTGCTCCTTAGTTCTGATATAAACAATCAGAGCGTGTACTCATCATCGAGGACTGTATCCAAGTGTTTGATGGAGCAGATCAAGAGACAATGACGAAGTTAATGAGGCACAAATCGGCAACAACGCTTCAGCTCTTATCATGGCTCACTACAGTGGGATCAATACATTTAGGGTTCTCTTTGTTATAGTCTGAAGAAGAAAAGAAAATTAAGTAATTGAATCTTGTATAATATTCAAACGGTTGATTTGAATCATTTTAAAATGATTGTTGTTGCCAGTATTGTTTTCTTACACAATTCTAGCGGTCAAATATATAGAATAAATCAATAATTCTAATCAATATAATAATATAAATATAAAATATATAATGCTAATAAATATCAATAATGCCAATCAATATCAATAATGCCAATCAATATCAATAATGCCAATCAATATCAATAATGCCAATCAATATGAATAATGCCAAGTTCACCAGGTGCTGCCGCATTAGATATAAAAGAGATTAACTTTCATAGTAATGCAATTGTGCTGTTTCGTTTACATAGAGATGTTACACTGCGTATATTTATATCTCGATATATTACAATTGTAAAGTGATCATCTTTTGAAATACTAAAAAGCGTCGAGATAATTATTTATATATATATTTATACATTTCCATATTAACTGCGCTGCGGATTTCTCTACTTAATAACAAATACAAGAGTGAAGGTTGCTCTAAGTTGCTAAACTAAGTAACGTGTTAAATTCAATGCAACCGCACTATCAATTTAGTGAGGCCAGAGGAGTACTAAGCGAAGAGAATCGATCTCAGTACCTTTAGAATTGAAGGCAGGGTTAATTGTTAACCATTTGATAAAATTTCCAATTGTATAGTGGAACCGTTTGTAAAAATACATATTATCTGATAAATATAACAATCCTCACACCCCTTGTTATGTCGTATAAAGACTATTTTTATTTCGCCAAAGTTTTACGTATAACAATATTATTATAATTATTAGTTATATTAACATTTAATTGTAAAATATTAATTACAAATCATTGTTATTAAAAAAAATTATTTACTAATATTTAAATATAAATCATTGTTTATTTACTATTTTTGATTAACTACTACCGATTAAATGTTACCTGTTGAAGACTGCGCTCACCATCACCAACCGCATCAAACCTTCTCTGCGACGCCGTGTGACGAAATTCATATTTCATTGTAAATAAACAGAAAATTATGTAGAACTTTCAGAATATGACACCTCACGGCGTGAAGCGTCGCGTTTGGTGGGCATATAGGCCTTTGGTTATTAACTTATTTAAACAATTTAAATTAACTTTGTTATATATTTAATTTTAATACTTTTCTAAATTTGAGATTTTGCGTACAATTAACGCTTAGTAAAAGACAAACTTCATAATAACGACTAATCAACCAAAGTTTGTTACATTGAGATAACTTACTTTTACTTCTACGAATCCTCACAATCTCATCGCACAACAAATGTGTAATCTAACATTTAAAAATGTAATGATTAATCAATCAATAAATAATTAGAACATAATAGGTATCTCATTTAAATTGCAGAAAACCTAACTTTATAACGTTTATAATTAATATATTTTGATTAGGGGTTGTCAATTAAACAGTGTAATTAATTAAAATTAATTGTCTGGCAATTCATTTACATTTTCTATATATATATTGTAAATAATTTTTTTTACAAACTATATTATCTATGCGTGAGGCAGTCAGATATTTTATTTAAGTTAATCAGCAACCAGACATTTCCAAAAATGGGAGGAAAGAAAACGCAATAAAGTTATCTATTACAATATCTGTCATGCAAATGTACTTGGTGTGAGCGAGGTATGCTTTGTTGTTTGTCTGGGAGTATTTCTAGGCACTGTTTCTAACGTAAATCTTCCAGACACATGCTTCTACATTGCTTATCTCAAAAGTATTTCAAATAATAATTAAAGGCAGAGTTTGGTTGTCATTATAATTCATATTTCATAAATGATTTAACGTTATATGTAAATATTCTGAGGCTTATTTAGAAGTTTTTACTCATTGAAAGTAAGTGGAACTTTCAGTATACAACTTATTGAATTAAATAAAACGTGTGTATATATATATATATAGTCTTACACTCATAGCTAGGTTTTTAGTGTTTAATGTAAATAGATATTCCAGATAAAAGTATATTAATGTAAAATTGTTTGGAAATTGTCATTCAAACAAAATTTGTTTGGATATATTTTAATAGCGTACTATAAATTAATACATATTTTTATCTATGTGGTTGAAAAACTCAATAACATTTATATTTTAATTCAAATAGGTATTTAGCATAAAGTATGTTTTAAATATTGTAGTTAGTCATTTCAAAATTGTATTTAGTTAGAAGTATATATTACCTATATTCATTTTACGGAAACTCATAAAATATTGTATGTATTTTTTGTGGAAATAAGTATAAAACATTTTGGTAAATAAAAGTATTATTTTTGAACATATCATTTATTGTCTTAATGAAATCAATCTAAATCTTAATAATTAATATAAATAAAAATTTCGCACAAATAAAAGTAATATATTCAAATTTGATATTTTTAATAAATGTTTGTAATGCACATTTACACATTTTGTAATGCACAAACACACATTTATTTAATTTATTTCTACAATACATGAAGGGTACTTACGAGCTCGATAAATAAAGAAGGACTACCTATCCTTTTCATAATAGTTTAATGTCAATGAATTAACAATTATTTGTCAAAATTAACACAAATAGTCTACAAAATTAGTTTGAATAATCTACAAAATTAGATTGATTATTCTACAAAATTAGTTTGAATATTCTACGAAATTAGTTTGAATATTCTACGAAATTAGTTTGAATATTCTACGAAATTAGTTTGAATATTCTACAAAATTAGTTTGAATATTTTACGAAATTAGTTTGAATATTCTACGAAATTAGTTTGAATATTCTACGAAATTAGTTTGAATATTCTACAAAATTAATTTTAATATTCTACGAAATTAGTTTGAATATTCTACAAAATTAGTTTGAATATTCTACGAAATTAGTAGGAATATTGGACAAGATTAGCAGGACAGATTCCTCCTCTGCGTGTTTCAGGTCTGGCGGCACTTGAGCCGAAGTCAAGCGGCAAGATGGGCTCTTGGGCCATGTTCTACTACACGACCACCACTCTGTTTGCTGTGATATTGGGAATCGCACTCGTGCTGATCATTCATCCGGGAAATGTCAACGTGAAACGGGATCTTGGCGAGGGAACCAACAGTCGAAAGATGGCCTCCACTCTTGACGCCTTCTTGGACCTCTTCAGGTGGCAATCGGGTCAAGTTTGACTTTGAATAATTATATTTGACTATTTTTGTATGTGTTTAGCCATTGATCGTTATTTACAATGTTTTGTCAAAAACATTTTCCAAAATCCTGTCAATTAAAAAGTTATACATTAAAATGATTTTGAAGTTTGAACATAACGGTGATATAGAAATAACTTTGTATATGAAAATAAAAATGTATTCAAAACAAAACGGCACCATAGGCACTAATTTATAATGCCATTATTATATGCGAAATATTTATATAGTATGTATATTTGCAATCAAAAGCATTACCACTGCAACTTTATTGTGTTATAAATACTGTAAATTACATATTATATCACATTCAAAACAATGTCATTAACATTTAATATAGCATTTATTTATAAATGCAGACACCAATTGTATCAAAAAATTATATTAACAGCAGGTTTTAAAGAAAAATTGATAACATTAGTTTACCTATTAGTTAATCAAGAACTACACGATGACCCATTAATATAAAAACTCATTGATTTCTTATTTATTAGATCCTACTTATTATTACGTTCTTATCATTCACTTTAACTTATTTATTTTCAACAGGAACCTGTTCCCACCCAACATCGTGCAAGCGACGCTCCAATAGGGGCGGGGGGTAGTGCAGATATCTACACCCCCCGACAAAAGAAACCGTACCAGTAAGATAATTGTATAAATGTAATGGTTAAATTGAAATAATC
>JAUZND010007489.1:0-10320 GCA_034780555.1 Coelogynopora nodosa | reverse complement strand
CATCACCTTTGAACGACACAATCCTGGCATCTGTTTAAATTTGTTAGAGTGGGATGAGGAAAATGAAAGCCACCCAGTAAGAGTTCTCAGAGCTCCAGGCAAATCATCATCGGAAACGCCTGGAAAGGTGATTAATATACTGTCACTTAACGATTCAGCTCATTTATACCTACCCATAATAAATCTAAACCATCTGCTAGGATGTCGCAAGAGAAAGAACAATTCCAGCTGGGCTGACGCAAACAAATTTTGCGATCGATGTCCCCAACCATTCACAACCGAAAAACTGCTTGATGATCATCGCGATCTGTGTTACTCAGAGCAAGCAATCACACTCCTCCCACCGAAAAACACTCATATGAAGTTCCCTAATCTGGCATTTGTCAACGGTTGCCATACGTTGTATTTTCCTGATATCGAGTGCATATTAAACAGAAATACTGTTGGAGATGTTGAACACAAACCAGCTTCTTTTGGAATGGTGCACGTACCCCAACCCGAACTGAAACCTGCCCCATTAAATCTCGGCTACAGACACTTTGTTGGTGATAGCTGCATAATCGATGCCTTGCAAGTGCTTGAACAGTGCTTGAACACTTTCCGAAACAACAAGAGTTTCAAAGTGGTGGGGCACGACCATTTTACCGGTCGATATAGATGTGCAGCGTGACAGGATTGCAACACCATAATGCGAGTTGATATAACTGTTCTACCAATATTATTCCATAATTTTAAAAATTATGACTCACATGTTGTCTGCCAAGCGGCTAGTTCCGACTAATTGGGTGCTATTTCCCTTTAATTTACGCCCCATTGTAATGATTATATGTTTCTATACTTTATAACCTTTTACTTTGCGCTCTCCTCTAAACTGACTATATTTACACCTTCCTCCATATATGTGTTTCACATAATATTTTCCTTTAATTGACGCCCCCATGCATAATTATTATATATTTTTATATTATCTAATATTATCTTTTCCAATAATTTACACTTCCTCCATATGTGTTTCTATATACAGTGGCATATAGCCATCATGTTTTGAGTGTTCCGGTTTACAGAAGGATGAGGGGTGATCGGTGATCCTAGCTCCCCCATTTAAATATGTTCATGTAATTTACATATTTTCGATGATTATATATAATAATATCTTTTCATTTATGCCCTCCCCCCCCCCCCCCCATTTTTTTACAGGGATTGTGTGTGTTTCTGCATTAATATATTTCCTTATCTGTAATTTACTATAAATATAGCATTCAATAATATTAGATTTTTTGATTTTGAATATTTATTTTGAAAAAGATAAGTATCAAATTAGGCACCTCAATATATCAAAAAAATATTCTCTAAATTAACGCCCCCATTAGAAAGGTCAGTGGGCGTACGCCCCTTACTCCCCATTTTGGATTCGCCCTCGGATATTGGAGACTCTCAACATCTTGGAACCCAGAAAAAACGTATATAATTATGGCAAGCTAACACGAACGATTCAATGTTTTCTGCGTACCAATTAACGAGCTGTTACGGTGGAGAATGAAATAGCGTTTTATCTTACCTACATTAGTCCAACTCAAATCAAATAGTGATATGTATATTGAAGCGCACAATGAAATAATGTAATTACATTTATAGCCTTAATTGATGATAACACTATATCTAATCGTTTGCTTAAAAAAATATGGCAAAAAATATAAGCATATATATTTATGCAACATGCATAAAACTGTATAATTATTTATGTTTATATAAATAAGTTTAACAGTTATTTATTAATAGTAATGATAACATAATAATTAAAAAATACTAAAGAATAAAGAATTTAGCAATATAGATAATATAAAATGAAAATAATTTAGTACAAAAACGTACTTAGAATAATAGAAGAAAAAAAAATCACTGTACATCAAACTTTTAAAATATACTAATGAAATATATTCATCTGCATGATCAATCCACATTGCCTTTCGATGAATATGTTTCAGAAGTATATTTGAAAGGGTTCATTTATTGTGACTTTTTTTCTTTGTTTATGGATTAATTGATAAATAAATGGCGCATATTTAAATGCACGTGATTTTTAATTTTTACTTTTTCAATTTGATATATAGCCTAAACTATGATGAACAACCGAAGGCACAACTCGTTTAGTCCTATACATTCCCTGGTAAATATTATTATTCTGCAGATATTATTTGGAATATTTTTATATTCGTTTATTATTTATGTTTTTCGTAACAGGACAACTCGACCCAAGGCCAAGACAATTAACAACCCAAAACTAAACTAGAACAATTTGATCCAGAAGTAAAATTATTTTAAAATGATAAAATTTCATATTTTAAATTGTGATCTTGTTAATTTTTATATTTTTTCCGAGTTGTCATTGACTATTAGTATTGTCATTCACTGTTCACTAATACTTGTAACTATATAAATACTATAACATACTTTAGACATTTAAAACTCTTACAGCAGATTCACACAGACACAGGGCAATTTACTGGTGGAGATTATATTACAAAAACTGATGCATACATACTAATTATTTGTTATTTGTAGTTATCTTGACAGCTGCAATGCTTGAAGTATAATAACTTATACATATAATAATTTTCTTAAAATATTAATAATTAAAAAAAAATCTAATTATAATATTTGACTTTATGTTACATTTTTATTGAGTATTAAGGTATATAATATAAATATTTACTGTATGTAATTCAGTATTTTTGCAGATGAGCATATATAATTAGCATGCATGCCCACTTTTACGAATTGTATTTTTTATAAAAATGTTAACCAATTCAAAACAAGAGCTTGGCTTTATTTTTTATTAAAAACGTTCATGCAGTAAAACAAAAAATATATTATTTATTAATTTTACCCTGAAAAACAATTGTTTTAAGTTTTTATATTACTATTACCATGGTATATTACACAATAACATATTATATACTTACTTTGTCTTTAATAAATTTTAATATCTTTTTAATAATTTATTATTTTATTACATTAACAATCATTTACACATATATAGACTACATGCAATATAACATTTTAATTAATAAAGCTTCTAAAATATTTTAAATGCTATATTACACAAATCTAATAAATATATGTTAATTTGGTATAATTTAGAAAAGCTTAATTAATTAAAATACTATTTTGCACACAATAAGTTAATTGGATTCAATTTAAAAGGTGCTATGAATTAAAATGCTTTATTGCATGTGTTCTATGTACATAACATAATAACAATTATTTATGTAATAAAATGATACATTATTAATTATACATTATTAATATAAGCATACATAATAATATGTTATTGCATAGCATACTGTGCTAATCAGAAATGGTTTTCTTCTTTTAACTGAGCTGTTAGTTTAAAAATTGAATTTTTTATCAAATTAAAATGAACAAGATTAGGGATAATGTAATATAATTTAAAATTATTTATATAAGCTCTTCAATATTAATCATAGGCCTCTCAGCATCAAAAAATTATCAGAAATTTCAATGCAAATCATTAAATTTTATAAAATTGTAATTTGCAATATTTTATTTTATACATAGTCATAAAAAAATAATGTATTTTATAGGATTTACAGATCTTTTATACTGATAAATGCCATGCTTCTAAAACATGAATCAGTATTTTTTAACTATCACTAAACACAATGGAACCTTTAAAAAAAGTTTTATTGAAATATTTAATAATTCTTTTAACTTGGCAGGCTTATGTGATCAAATTTAAGAGAATGGTTGCAATATCAGTATAATTAAGATCTGTCATCATTAATTCTGAATACTGATAACAGTTTTAAGGGATGTAATTAAGCATCAATTTGGCAACATATTTACAAAAAGTTTTGACATGAAAAATGAAATTGGTCAATGGTGTACCTATGTTTAATATCCATGCCCATGGTCAAATATTTGCTGATAATAAGCCATGGTAATTAAGTACTAGAATTAGAGATTTCAATCAACAATGTTATGCTAGCTACTCATGGAGATATACTTGCTGAAATATATATGTTTCAGTTCCTGAAGTAACTATTTCTGATGCCGATAGTAAAATTCAAAATATTCTGAAACAGGTGACATTTTCCTAAGTATAGTTACAGAAATCACAGTCATCTTTGCTAAAAAGAAAAAGACAGATTCAAAACAAAGAAGTAGTTACTTTAGGGTATTGAGTGGAACATCAGTTTAAACAGCCACAGGTATGTCACACTTAACAAGCATTTCACTTAATATTGCAGTTTTATTATGTTAATAATGCACTGCCATAAAAAATGTTATACTGTAATAATATATTATTATTTTATTATAATTATCAAAACTACATTGGCCATTTTTGGCCATATTATGCATTTACGTTCAATATTATATGATAAATAATACATTTGATTATATTCATATAGCCATAAGACTCAATTTGAGGCTGTCAGTGTTGTTCTTTTGTATGATATTATCTGGTAGCTGTTTCCACAGGTTACTTGATCTTCTCTTGGAAATAAAGATGATTGGAAGGTTTGTGTCCATGTGACTAGTGTTCTGAAGCATTTTGTGTGGCCTCTTATAGCATTATCAGTTGGAATTAGGAAGTTGGAAGGTGGTACATCTACTAGATTGTTCACTATTCTATATCATTGCAAGTGAGACTTATTACATCACTGTTCAAGTATATATCTTTAGAGGCCTATAAACATTTCTTTAAAACTGCTTCATCTCTGGTAGTCTCCAATGGTAAACCAGGCAGCACTGCATTGGACAACTTCCAACTGATTTTGGTGTTTTACTGGAAGGACTCCATTTATAACAAAAAAACTATTACTATTCAGTTGTGCTTAACTTTTTAAAATGATAGATTGTAAATCATATTTTTTATTGAAAATCATAACATTTTGATTGGAAATCAAAGTTTTAAGTGTTTTTTATATTAATACATGTTAAAGGGTAACAGGCAATATGACATTGTTATTATATTATTAATAAAATTAAATAAATGTTATGTCATAGGACATAAAATCCACATTTCCTTCTCAAAATAAATATATTTAGAGACACAAATAAGCTACCAACACATTAATTTATAAATAGGCTTTATGTAGTTATCTATTTTATTTAATGTTTATATAATTGGTATTTATTTTTGATAATAGTCATACCTTTTAATGTTCCACCAAAAGGTGGAAATCTGCCGTTTTAAAGAGATTTTTTATGGCTCTTGAGATTTTTAAACATTTACAATGAAAACAGAAGTGTAGGGGGAAACATATATGTAGTGGTTGGGGTCCTTTCATGCCATTCTCATTTTGTGTAATCTTTTCCTATAATTTCTCCCTGATTGCAATTTCGACAAGTGATCTTGAAGTATGCCATTGATCAAAGTTTGTCCAATTGTGATGATGATGTTGTTAAATTGTGAATGGGAAATATCCTGGTCTGTGTGCTGTAGTGTTCTCAGCAATTTAATGTTTTCATGGCCCCGTTGTTGAGGGCTAATCAGAGCTGTTTACCCTTCCACATGTTGCAGAATTATTCCACATTAGACCCCAAAATTCCGCCATTTTGCATTGGGGTCATATAATTCCGTATTATGATTTTTATTGTGTTAATAATTTTTTTAAATTGGTAAATAAAATTATTGCTTAACATATTTTGTCCAAAGCAATATTGCAGACTTACCTAGTGCCAATAATTGAAATAACATCTGATTGGCAAGCATTTATAAATTCTCTTTCACCTACTTAAAATTATGTAGGTGGGAGAGAATCTATTATATATAGGCTAGTTAATCAGATTAGTTCTTGAGTGTGTGTATCTAGTTACTTCTTTATTGCTGCATACGATTAGGATGTTCTATAAATAGAATACGACTGCATTAATGCTACAATTTTTATATTTTGTGCACCACCTCACCTCTCCCAGGAATTCCGCAATACACCCCCTAAATTCCGCATTGCAGTAGTATAAAATTCCGCATTTTTATCACTAAGTGTAAACAGCTCTGGGGCTTCTTTAATGTTATATTTTTTGCTATTATTTACCTATTTTATATGATACTGTACCTATGTGTGTTTTATTATTTAACCAAACGTTGCATTATACCACCCCCAATGTAATATGAAAATTTATTTCAAAAATGCACAAAAATAGTCCTTTCATTTCTAAAATTGTCTGCATGAAATCACTATTCTTTTTAGGACATCCTGTGTAGCATACTACAGGCATGTATTGCACATATTTTTCAGTATTGTAGTAATGCTAACTAGTTTCAGTTTAATCATGTATACAAAGCAACCTTAAAGTTGTCTGTACTTATTTTATTCACTTTAATTATATACCATAATATTTTGAACCCAAAATCATATTCTACATATGTTTCATTTTACTAATTTAATTTATATTCCATAGAATCAATACTTTTTGTGATTATACTACTGTGTAGTATATTACCTATATTATACATTAACTGGTTTATGTTATTAGTTTGTAACCTCTTCTGTAAAAAAAACAATTAAGAACATACTTTGTTTTATTGTTTATTTTACCATTTCATGACAAAGGGTATTTTCTGTGAATTGAACAATGCACTTGTAAAAATACTAATTTAGTTGAACAACCATAAAAAGTATAAAGATTTTAGATGCATTATTAAATGCATTCCAGGTCATAAAACGCCAAAAAAGTTTTTCATTAAATAGAAAGTATGTTTTGCACTTTGTCACTAAATAGACAGCTAACTAAGCATCACATTTAGAATACTAATGAGATATTTGTAATCGCTTTAAAAGCTACAGTATATAATGTATTTAATTTATTGAGTCGTGGGTCGATTTGACTCCTTGCATCTGCCGCTAAACATGATTGATTCCAAAAAGCTTCTTGTCTTACTAAGATTAACCTGACTTCTAAAAAATGTATAGGTATAAATTAAAATGAGTTACCATCTAATGAGACGCATCTATGTCACTGTATTCCACTACTGAGTATTTTTGTATAAAATAAATGATTAAACCCCCTACTCTGTATTCACAATATATGGCATTAAACTCTATCAAATAATTTTAAATGTAACAGGTTGAAACAGTAGTAAAGCTAATCTTTTCAAAATACAAGGAACTGAATTTAATACTGTACCTCAGACCGTTTTTCTTACAGTATACATCTATAGCTTATAGTATACAAATAGCATCTACTTATTGATCTTAATTATTTGTAGTATATATCAAATTAATTGTTACCATCATTCTCCCCATATTCGACTTAGGCGATATTCCCATTGAAATCTATATGGAACATTGAATGGCTGCAATACATAAAATATGAAAATCAATATATATGTACTTGAATTATTGATCGCTACCATTGTTATACCTGCCATCAATTTCTAATGATTACTATCACACTCCTGACACGTAAGCTAGTCAGAATTCCCATTGCAATTAACCTTATTAGTAATTATATTATTGCAGTAAACTAAATTAGAAAAAAATTATTTATTTGAATGATCGATTACAACCATTAGAGTATCTCTGATCAATTTGTTAGTTGCAAAATCGAAACGACTTTGTTTGAAAAATTGTCCAATAAGAAGCCAAATCAAACGAATAACAAATATTTTATTGTAATTGGATGACATTTTTTTGTAAAATTTGGCGCGAAAATTGTGTTGGTCTCGCACCTTACTAGTGGACTGAAGATACTTTTTCGATACTAATTAAATATTTAAAAATTATTTTTGAACCGTGACGAACCCTTCAACCCTTTTAACTGGTCATAATGTCATACGTTTTAATTTTAACTGAAATTAATGTTTATGCATAATATATAATTTTTTGGTTTCTGTATATTACTTCTGACTTTGCACTTATGTATCATCAAAATGTACGATATGTGATACTTACATTATCAGTTAGATAACAGCATTTCTGTCATTTATACATCACACAGACTTATCATATATTACTCTATGTATTCTACAAATATATTTAAATTGGTGTCGATTTAATGCTGGAAGCCGTTTTTTATACAATTAACATCAATTTTTGGCTCAGAATATTCTCCTGTAAAGGAGTCTGACTATTCTTATTTTAGGGGAATTTAGGGAATCTTGTTGACTTTCTTTTTTTCTGGTTTGAAAATTGAAATTGTCATAAAAAATGCGTTTCGTGTTAAGCTTTTCAAGTGTGATTATAATCCGACCATTATCATGCTCACCTTTAATATTCGATGACTAATTTTATTATCGCACTCAATATATTTTGCACTCTTACGTTGAGTTTTGTTATCTCACAGTTGAGTTAGGAAGGACAAGGTCAGCTTGCCTTCGCATCTCATTCAGACTGTTATATTGGCTATTAATGCATCACGCAGTCTACTTTGTTGCTGTGATCATCTGAGTACATATTCACTAATTACCATGTCGGCCATAGATGGGGATGATGTTGACGGAGATTTGGCAGTTAAAACCTACGGCAGTTTCAGAGACTCCTCATTAGATGAACGGAATGTCACAAGTATTAGTTCTATATATGTGAGTCCATTTTTGTTACTTACGAATAATATATTTTAAAAAGGATTGTTATTTAAACAGAAATACAGAATAGTCGAAAGTAAATTACAATATAAAATGTCCTGCACCAATTTCTTGATATGTCGTGCAGCATGGTCAGCTTAAATGAAACAGTATAATATTAAGTGGTGTTACATATTTAGAAACTATATTCTCTGAAATGTCATGAAATATTGTGAATAATTTATGCCAAATAGTATGAATTTATGTATAACCTATTTATGAATCTGGTTAAAATACCGTTAGTTCTATGAAATGTTGTGATCTTTTGAGTGTCCATCATTCTATGATTCTCTAATTCAATATGGGACAGCGATAAATAACTATTATTATCATTTAAAAATGTTTTAGTCAATTAAAACATGATACAATATAAATATTGTTTCATACCTTATATCACCTTTTATCATACTTATATCACACAACTAAAAACGTATTTTGTTATAGGGATACTTTATTAGGTTACCTTTTAATATTTTGATGAGAACTATCAATTTATACTAATTGGTTAACCCCTAGTTATATGTATGTTATTTTAGTCTTTCATATAGTCTACATTTACCTAAAACTAATTCGAAGATCAGAAAAGCTGTTTAAATATATATTATTGAAAAATAGAGAGAGAAAACATATTGAGCGAAGTCATGTATTCACACGATGAATACTTAATTAACTCGTTAAATCAACAAAAAGATCAATTCATATTATATATATACTAGGCGAATACAAAAAAAATTAAAAGTTAACTATTAACAAATAGGTTAGAAAAATATGAAAGAATGAATGAATGTAAATATGACATGCTATCATTTTATTACATTATATATGCAATTTTAGCGTTTTTTTATGTGTATCTGCATTATTCTTATAACACTGCGTATAAATACTGCCACAATTTCTAATGTGCAGAATTAATTGTTAACAATACATTGAATGCTGAATCAATTTAATTCCGTTACGTTACATTACCGCAGTAAAACTGATTGTAAGGTGTATCAGGTTCGCAATTATTCAGAATTCTTTCTTCGTGCGGTTGTTTCTTGAGTTACAGAGATACGTGAGTTAAAGTTTCTTAATTAATTAGGGGAATATATTATATATTTTTATAAAACATATTTGTGGAATATTTAAGTGTCGTTGTGCTTGTTGAACCAAGTTTTTCGCTGGTATTGTTGACTAAACAAGCCTTTATTTCAGCCACGTACTTGTCATCAACTTCTTAAGGATCATCTTTTTTTATTCAGCTCTTTTTGTCTATCTAACGGGTTCTCTTATATTTGATCAGTTTTAAATCATTATCCGAAAGTTGCTGTGAGATAAACATTTACAACCGCAATTTCCGTATATTTTAATTTTAAAGATTTTTTAACTTCCTAATTCAATTAATTAAAGTAGTAGGGAAGGAGGACCTTGACGCCGCCACCCCCTCCGCCCACGTATTTTTTTTGATGACTCACCCCCCCCCCCCGTGAGTCATTTCAACTAGGTCAAGGTCGTTTCCGACTAAATCGGGGGCGGGGATTCTGAATTTGGGGTTTGGACAGAGGAGGAATTATGGAGGCGCTCTATCCACCAGATCTCCGTCGTGGGATATACAGTCTCTATGTCTACTGTGATCTCTGTATGGAAACCTTTGTCGGCAATTCCCTAGTGCCCCTACTGCGTACAGTCAGTTATAATGCAAGCGGGGAATATGGACAGACAATCACCGTTCTCTATGACAATCCAAT
>JAUZND010007488.1:0-10321 GCA_034780555.1 Coelogynopora nodosa | reverse complement strand
CGGAGATGTCCATGACAACAATCATCACCACGAGTTGAACAATCGTCCCAAGTCTGAGTAGTTTCATCATCTCTCTCTCTCTCTCTCTCTCTCTCTCTCTCTCCCCATCTCTCTCGCTCCAGTTCAGTCTCTCTCTCTCTCTCTCTCTCTCTCTCTCTCTCTCTCTCTCTCTCTCTCTCTCGCTCCAGTTCATTCTAGTCCTGCTCTTCAAGATCGCCACCGGGCAGATGCGCGAAGTGGAGGACACCCGCGAGTTCAAAGAGGAACCGGAATCACTCTCCGCCGCCAACGGAGATGTCCATGACAACAATCATCACCACGAGTTGAACAATCGTCCCAAGTCTGAGTAGTTTCATCATTCTGTCTGTCTATCTCTCTCTGTCCTTTTTGTCACCTCCCTCCTGTAAACTTCAAACTTCTTGTTCTGATGAATACTGCAGTTCATTGTTCTACTCTGACATGTCACTACGGAACTACGGAGGGGGAGGTCGGTGACCGAACTAGACGACTCGACCACACTCTCGTTGATTGCCAACTCCCCCCTCCCTCCCCCACCCCCCCTCGCTCCTGACCTTGTGAATATCTGCATTTGATCACATGATTCAGCTACATTCTGGTAGAACTAACAACAACTTACAATTTCAGATATTGATTTAATTTTAAGTTAATCGTATATATCAATAATATTGATTACTACACATTGTATTAAGTTATAATTTAGTGTGTACTTTTTCGTGATTGTAATAATTGCGCACTTTCATTACAATTTTCGCAATCAATATGTTCCACTCTGCAGTTTGTAGCACAATCATCCTATTGTCTGTGATGTGCACTTGTACCTCTATCCCCCCTCCCCATATAATCCTTTTGTCCACTATTGTTTGATTTATGTCCCTCACAAATCGATCGTTTATTCCACATTGGACAATCCTTTTGTACATAAACTACGCATGATGCTGGTCTCTGTTTATATTTAAATACACGGAAATGAGCCATATATCCTCTGTTATCGACAATCATATCAGCAATATTCATTTTCTTGTATAAGTCATTGTATCTATATTTATATATTGTATTGTTCTTATTTATGAACAGTAGCTATTCTCTTGAGTACCCTTGTTTTGTTCTTTTCTTCTCCTCTTCAATATAAATGGTAATCTGATTTGATTAGGATAGTTCTGTGAGATGCCGCAACGGTGACTTTGATCGAGAGTATAGTGGACAAGAATTCTAGATAGAAAACAGTGTATCATATTTATATATACATAGCTTCATGTTCGAGCTTGGTTTGGGAAATGCATGCTATATATCATAATTAATACTATTATCATAGCTATTACACACATACAGTCATACTGGTTGGCTTTTTTAGCGAAATCTAACTGAACAAGAAGATAATTAATTGTATGTGTCTTTTTTTTCACTGAAAGATACAGAGAGAGAGAGAGGTTGAGTTTATAAGTCAACGTTAGTGATTACATAATTGCTCAGGGTTAGTCCAACCACTGCACAGCACCCCCCCCCCCCCCCTGTTACTTAACATCGCTTTCCTCCTTCATGATAATAAACAGTCATAAACAAATTCTATTACATGAATCTTCTTCCTGTTTTTTTTTGTTTTTTTTTTGTTTCAGTCAAAAAACTCACCAAATAATAATGATGATCAACGCAGTTTAGTTTGTATTTTAATTTTTTGTTCTTAATTTCAATGTCATTTGGCACACTATGAGTCCTGTATTCTTTTTTCAAATATTAAACTATTATTCTCCAGCAATCGACTGCTTGCTTGTTCTCATTTATCCTCGGTAGTTGAGTCTACTCCGTGTTAAAACGGACGGACGGACGCCCTAAATATATTCAGTAGAAAGGGTTCGCTTTATTTGTTCACCTCCTTCGGTTGGTTTATACAAAAATCAATAATACTGCCGAAAACAAAACATTACCGTTGAAGAAGTATTGCTGAATGCATTGGGCAGTATATATTTATTCAAAGGTGTTCTCATTCTGTTTAAATTGGAAAGAAATCAAAATATCGAATTGATAAAAGTAGATCGATTGTGTTCTAGACCTAGTGGGTAACACCAATTGTGTAGTGGGCACTGTTATGGAAATGGACATATACCGTTTTTTCAATGAAAATAGTTACATAGGCAGTTAAAAGGAAATGACAATAAATATTTACCATTTTGTTATACTACTATAAATATACTACTACACAATATAAATTATTCATTATTACTATATTAGCGGAGGTGTTTACAAATTATTTATTCATTATATATTATTGATAAATAAATTTTAAATGGATTGATTTTTTTATTAATATTCTCTTTTATATTTATGCAGCTTAATTATATTTCGAAAAGTGTGTGAAATATGTGATGAACTATTATAGAGAAATATTTTAAATATTGAAATTTTGTTATATAATCGATATTATATAGTTTAAATCATTTTTTATTAAGAAAATACACTCTATATTTATTGAGAAACTCGACAAATCATACGACCTATATATTTATAATAATAATCAATAGTCCTTACTATAGCAATATTGATAGGTCTATATATATATATATATATCGGGCTGTAGTTTCACAAATAGGTATTTATTTGTTGTCCATTTAACCATTTTCATTGAAAAACGTGGGAGGTGCGTTTCCATAAGAGAGCCATGTAATGTATACTAATAAATTGTAGTCATTTAAAAACAGTTGTTGGTTCTTACCTAGGGAAGAAATTACACGGAAAATATATAGGGCGTGTGACATTTTGCCCAATAAAGCATATTATTATAAGAGGCTGGCTGCAAGACATGACCAATTGTTCGAATTCTACACATTGAATTTTTAATATTTTATTGTGTACCTAATATCAATCAATCTACAATGATGGTACTTTAAACCATTTAGGTCAAACAGATGAATGTTCTCCAATACTGAAGTAAACGGTGTTTGTATAAACCAAATTTTCTATGCCATGTAGTTGAGTGAAAATTATGAACTTCTTCCAAACAAGTCACCTTTTTATAATAAAATGGGCACCACATCGGAAAATACTACCGTTTGCCACAGTCTGAGCAAATACAAGAATCAGAGAAGTATTGGGACACCATCTGTTACATAGGTTTACTACTAAATACCTTATTACATATGTTCGCTATATGAAATTATTTAATTCATTTAAGATTATCAAAAATACAAAAAATTGGTTAAAAGAAAACTTTTTTTTAAATGGAAAAATTGGTTTGATTTTGTACTTATGATTTAATGTTTTAATTTCAAATTTGATCTTTTTTCATTGTTAATTTTGACACATTTCTTTCTCATCTTTTAAATTTTTAAAATCTCGGGTGACTCCGCACCTGGATCCCTCTATAGTCATGGTTTCCTTCTCAGACCCCGCCGTTATAGACGTCGTCCGTGTTTTCTAATTTGGCGTTAAAACATACAGCATACCCTTACATAAGGAGGGTTTCAAATCAGATAAAAATTAAATATCCACAATAAAAAGATAATAAAAATAACAAATGAGCAAAAAATGTTTCCACTCACCGACTAGACGCAGACATTTGGCCAGTAAGAATCTGATGAATCCACCGAGAGATATTCTGCAGGTTGTTATTTAGGATTGAGACAAATAATAAGCTACAAGATTTATATATTTAAGTTTCTTTATTTCAAACAACAAACCTTCAAATTGACTATTATAGAAAAGCTATCAAACACAATATTGAAGACTGACGTGTCTCATTTGGCCTGTTGTAATATTTTTTGTAAGTTTAGATTATTATTAAATTTTGCATGGTGCCCATTATTAACCTAGTAAACTTAGATAATAAAGCATACTTTCTTAGCAAAGTTAGTCATGCAATCCTTTGATCTATATTTAGTAATAATAAAGCTGGTGAAACAAACACCCCATAAGAAACGATTATTTTATTTTGAATTATAATACATAAGTTTCTTGGTATAATGCAATGTTTGTGATGAGTCGACACAATACACGTTAAAAATATATCAGTCCTGTATAACAGACAGGGTTTTGGTTTTCATAAGTGCTACGATTCAGGTCAAGTGCAGGGCATTTGTTGAAGGTTGTGAAATATAAAAATAAGTAAATGTTGCTTTCCTTGGCCGGATGTAACCTCGTTTTCTGAATGAGCGCCAAGATTTTTGACAGCGCCGGTTGTATGATAATTATATAATAATATAGTGATTGTTATTTTTAGTTATACAATACATACCATTGATTTAAAACATATAGGTATTATTATTTATGTATGCGCTTCAATTTTAAAAGTTTTAGTTTAACCCATTTGATGTAAATACATTTTACAATACCTTATATATGTATATATTATTACCACCGCCAAGAACATTTTTTCAAGCAGATCAATAATAGTTATACTGCACACCTTCCAAAAACTGTATGTGGCAAGACAGCAACAGTATATTATATGAGATTGGCAAAGCTAAGTAAGCTCTGTCAGATTCTAATACATGATTCTCACAATTATAATCGAACATTTCCTCAGTAACAATTCAGCGACAGATAAAGTTACAGTTTTTGTTTTTCACTACTATCTCTCTATAACTGATGTGTGACGTCTGGTGGTTGCAAGAATTATTAGCTACAGTATAGGAGTACTGTTAGTATAGATCTATAAGCCAATTATCACCAACCAACTGGATAATACATATTTAATAAAATCTCGCTGTCAGTTTAAAATTACATATTTAGTGCGGAAAAGTCGGTGTAGAAGGACGCAGTGGGAAGCTAGAAACTTAACACGTTTTTTAATAGGTTGTGACTCAAAAGTATTCTATTGATTAATTAATTTAGTTTCAAGTTTTCAAAATTTCTAACGTTAACGATGTCAACATTTGTTCAAAATCGATAATAGGATGGTTTTTCGATATACAATATGTTCTTTTGGCAACAAATGAATTGCAAGAATGCGTTTTTATCATTATTATTTTATTGAACAAATTTGCGATGATTTTATTATATAGTATTGGTTATATATTAGCAGTTAAAACCTTACTACGGATTTTCGTTCTTCCTAAAAATGTTTTATATTTGGATTCACTAAAGATATAAAGAAATGTTCAATATAAATTCAGCCTTTTAGTTGTTATTGACATCATAACATTTTAGCTGATGAATTAAATTTATCTAATGTTCGCGCCAATTTTTTTTAATGAATATTAAAAGTCAGGGAGGTATCCATATTTTTTAAATGTGCATGTACACCAATTTTTGGGTAGATTTGACAAAACAAAATCTGGTTCTTTTCCTACATATAAACGAATGCGTATATTATGTACGACCTGTGTTCGTTTGAGTACAGCTGGCTATAATAACTCTGTTCATCTTTCACTACATTAAGAGGTAGCCTACTCTTTGTACAATTTAAATAGTATCTGTAAATGTGTTAGTCATTGAATATAGATTTCATTAAAATAAAAGTTATCATAACTACACAGGCAAATGCTTTCGAACAAGCAATATAGATTAGACAATATTTTAATTCTGTATCACATGTGTATCACAATAAACTTTTCTCTGGACTTTATGCCTTAGATAGTTAATGAAGCGTATTTGCCGCATATGCATTAATCGTGAAGAAATTGAAATAATTCGTATCATTACGAATTTCATTTCTATGCTTTAAATATTGAGTAAACTATTCTGAGCAGAAATTATCGTAATCCTAACAGTAGTATAGGAAGGGTCGATTCCATCACACAGATTTATGAGTCATATCTAAAAATAGATCATGACTCATACCCCCCAATTTTTTTTAAAATTTAACCCCCCTCCCCTCCAAAAATAAAATAAAATTACCCCCCCAAATTGACAGATAATCTATAGTCTTCGAGCAATAATTATTTTTTGTTTTTAAATCTTAACTCGAAACATCTAAATTAAATGAGCAATTGATAGTTATGATTCTTGTAAAGCACTACTGCCAGTTTCGGATAAAAAATAGAAATAAAATAAGATGTAAATTTATTACCATTTTTTTTAAAAAGACAACGCAGTTAATTATAAAGCACAAAAAATATTTATTTTTCTCAGTTTCAAGTGTACATCCATAGTATTATAGTGTGTATATAACAAATGCCTCTCTCTCTATATATATAGATATGGTACATGTAAAAATCTCCATCAACTAATAGTAATAGTTTAAAAAACAATAATTGCACAAGTAAATTAAGAAATATGTATATATGTAGCTGTATCGACTAGTAAAAAAAAAACTGAGTTTAAAAAAGGACGGGGTTGAGGAGGATGTGGTAAAGTATATAAATCAATAAATAAACAAACTGACTATAAGGTACACACTGATTGTGCTCTGCAACATACGAGTGATGGTCATATCTGACCAGCTCCTTTGATTTAGTGGGGGGGGCAAACTTTTACCCCCCTAGTACAAATCGGTATGGTCACGACGTTGAACTGTGCTTCAGAAATGACAGTGTACAGCAAGTGAACATTGAAAATAAATATTAAACATAACAGTACAATAATATAGTTTATTTACCATAATGTATATTTACACGTTAATAGTAAACATTTTAAAATAGCTAGGTTGTCCGCCGATTGTTCTCAAACGGCAAAATCTGAATTAGGAACTGGAACACAGAATACAACCTGTAATAGGCACAAGTTAGCAAACCAAGTTGAAACAAAACATTATCGCCTGCCTCAAAGATGATGCTGAACTGACACAATCAATCAGTGATCATTATTAATATAACAGGAACTGTAAATACTGCGATATAGGACAAAAAGTGGTGCAGTTTGACGGTTGAGTATAAATCCACGAGGTTCGCGGAGGGGAGTGGGGGAGGGGGTAGGGGGGGGGGGATAACAGCCTATAGGAATCATCAAACAGCATCAATGGCCAGTGGGTACACCTGCGGTTGGCTGGGGTGCACAGAGGGATGTTCTAACCATAGAGGGGGCAAGGGTTGCTTTTTGTTAAAGGAATTATAAGGGATTATTACCTGGATGAATAGAGTTATGTGGACAAGAATTCGGGTCAACTTAACATATACAGTTATGTGTTCGCTTCTTACAATGAATATGAGGTTAGTGGTCAGGCATGAGTGTTTTAAGTAGGATAATGTTTAAATACAAAGCATATCTCACAATTAATTGAAATGACTGCAAAACAAGATAACACATATATTGTTGTTAATAAGAGATAACAATTCTGTAAATGATCTTAACACAGATAATAGATGACGGTTAAGAGAAAGTGAGGGAGGGAAACTGTGGTTTTTGTCATACAATAATACAATAAAACCTATTATACAAAAAGGGTAAAAATATGATACGCGTCATGAAGAAGGTTTAATATTACATACTGTTATTAAACTATTATTCGTGAGCGTAAGGTTGAGCATCATTAGCAACATGATTAAAGTCTTCAATAAAATGATAGATGTTATCAATCATTTGGCCACATGAGCAACATCTTAAGTAAAATCATAATTAGTATCTTAAGTAACATCTTAGTTGGCATCTTAAGTAACATCTTAGTGGGGGTATTATAATTAACATCTTATCTGGCATCTTATTTGGCATCTTAAGTATTATTATTAACATCTTAAGTAACCCATTATGTAACATGTCTAAACTACAGTGCTGACGATATGTTAATTATTCGTATTATTACTTTTTACTGTAAAAATGTGTATTACTTTTAAAATATTAACAGTTATTATATTTTCTGAGAAGTGAAAACCTTTTATATTTGAGAAAATTCACTTTCTCAAATTTCAAATTTCAATACCACATTCCACCTAGCTAGGCTCCTAACTATGATATACAAAACTCGAAATAACAATAAATATTTACAACAGTTATTCAATAAAATTATCAAAACAGAGTTACTATGCGTTGGCTGGGATTGATATTAGACAAGTGGTTATATGATATTTAGAGGGGTAATTGTTTTAATAATAGTGAACGACTCATTGGAGCGGAGAAAACCATCTGACAACATTTATTAAATTAATTTACTACAAAGTAAGTTGAAAATGCGATACATATACATACACACTGAAAGTATAAAATTAAAAGTGTAACTGTAACTGCAGAAGTACACTTTGAAGTGTAAAAAACAATATATGAAATGAGATTACAAAGTTTTTAAATACGAGACATACTTTGAACGTTAACAGTTACACCAACCAGAAAATGTAAAAGATGTGACTCTACAAATTGTGCCTAAGTTCGCCATAATATCTTAAACATACCAGAAAAACAGGAGATATATCCTTCTTTAAAGTGTTTTGCAGAACAAAATATCCACTTTTTCATCACTACTCCTCATACTACTAAGTCTATTGCCACGGTGATTGTTCAACACGCATCATAATAATATGTATAATAATAATCAAATAAACAATGGGTGTCTAAAATGACAAACGCTGACAATGGTGCAGAACTCCACTAAATATACAGATTAGAAATAATACCGGTTACAAACTCATTCAGGTAAAAAGATAAATGCAAAAAAATAAATTAAATTACTATAATACATAATATTATGACACTAAAATTGTAGGATAAATAAATGTACTAAAAAACACAGCAAAAATTTTAAAAAATGATTTAATCTGAAAGAATTGTTTCTCACGATATTACATTTTAATATACAGACGAAACATGAATGAGTCGCTTGTGTAGGAATCCCTTCAAGAGATCTGTAAACAGATGAGATAGGAGGTATAACATTGTATTTTGTTCAACGATGAAATATGAAGAAAAATAAGGATAATAAAGATCGTAATTGTTTTCGAAGCAAAATTTTAGCAATGCCTTTTTCGTATGCAATATTTGCAATATTCGCCAACAAAGATTATTAAAATACTATTCAAGACGATACGTTACTCGCAGTAAACCGAGCTACATATTTGTGATTTTGAGAATATGAATAATTCATTGTTGTCGCACTATTGTCACACGATTGTCACACTATTGTCACACGATTGTCACACTATTGTCACACGATTGTCACACTATTGTCGCACTATTGTCACACGATTGCCACACTATTGTCACACGATTTTCACACGATTGTCACACTATTGTCACACGATTGTCACACGATTGTCACACTATTGTCGCACCATTGTCACACTATTGTCACACTATTGTCACACGATTGTCACACTATTGTCACACTATTGTCACACGATTGTCACACTATCGTCACACAATCATCACACTATTGTCACACGATTGTCACACTATTGTCACACTATTGTCACACTATTGTCACACTACCGTCACACAATTTCCATCATTATACCGAGAATTCATTTTACACCAAAGTTATTGTTGGACTTCCTTAATATAAATTCCAATTCATTCAAATTCTAATAAAATTCCTAATTTTAAAAGTTTTTTCTCAAACGGCATTACGCCCCTCCACCTCCCAAATTGCACTGTAAAATATTGCGTTTGAATAGCACCACAACGTATAAATCACAATCTATACATAAAACAGGTTTGCAAATAAATTTAATTGTACAAAATTTTAACTATACTACATAAATAAACATTGCTAATCTAAAACAATTAAATATATTTACCTAATAGCAATAAATTCTTCATAATTTTTCAAAAGGAACAATATCACAAATAGTGGCACACAATTAACTAATTATTAACAATTATTAAATTAAAAAAGAGAGAGGATTTGACACCATTTGGCGAAGACTTTTATTTCTAATTTATAAATCAAGACCTTCACCTTTTTTTACGCTCTACAAAATGGTATCAACATATATTAACATGTACACGAGAAAAAGTCTATAAAGCATTAAGTCAATATACAATAGATCTAACGATTCTGTTCATAAAACTAATAACAACCCAAAGTCAATAATCATATAATGGCCCAAGTATCACTCAAACCATACAGGAACAACAAACTTAGTGAGACATTCAAAATCGCTACAATTAAGACACTAGATACCAAACATGTAGCACATAGAAAGAAATTGTATGGAAACTATACTGGATAAATATTGGCTAGAACATTCTTTCTGAACGTCGTATTTATACAAATCAAGTAAGATCTATGAAAAATATGCAACACT
Organism: Coelogynopora nodosa; assembly: GCA_034780555.1. Classification (NCBI taxonomy): domain Eukaryota; kingdom Metazoa; phylum Platyhelminthes; order Proseriata; family Coelogynoporidae; genus Coelogynopora; species Coelogynopora nodosa. The sequence goes on along the minus strand of JAUZND010007488.1, from coordinate 197 downwards.
GTCTGAAGCCTCATTGCGAGAAAAAATTGTTTATGCCACGCTTATATTATAAATGCGTTGTTTCTAGTGAGCAAAAAGAAATCGCTCTATGTTTTTACTATAGAGTGAGCAAAAAAATCACTTCATTAATTTTTTTGCTCACTGCATTATGAAAATGTCACTAAAATCAAGAATTATCGGAAAATTGGAAAATAAAT
>JAUZND010007487.1:0-30715 GCA_034780555.1 Coelogynopora nodosa | reverse complement strand
ACAATTACCGAAGGGGGGGGGGGGTGGGGGCTGGTGCCCCTTTAACCCCCCTGGATCCGCCAATATTATTATATAGATAATATAAAATGGTTTTCGAAAATATTTATATCACCATCAACATGTAAAAATTTGTGAAAAATTTTAATGAATCATAAAAGTGTAATACAGTTAGGTAATATTTATAAAATAATATCAATATATGAGAAATTAATTGTTTCAGTTAATTTAATTGCATCTCTGTTGTATTAAGAACAAAAATTCCCGATAAAATATTATTTTAATTTATATTATATCACAAATTAATTAATTGAAATAACTAAAATAAACGTATTTTTCAGTGCAAAGTGTTGGCCTAAAGGTTTTCATTAATAAACTGCAGTACATCTGTTGACTTCAGTCTGAAGACACTCTCACCACACTCAGATGGTAGTCAAGTTGTATTTTTCGAACTGTATTTATCACAATAATATAATATGAATATAGAAGTGTACGTATATGTCATGGTATATTTTATCTAAAGAGGTCGAAGCTAATTATAGCCTGTACACTGTGATTAATAACAAAACGGATGTATGAACATTAATTAAAAACAGAATGCGAACGTCTACGGAAACAAAAATATGTGTGTAGAGGGGCTAATTAATTAATTTGTAAAGTTTCAGCATTTATTATGATTGTCTCAAATAGTGTAAATATATATATTTTTTAATATATACAATATATATGAAATGCCATTTAGCTGACTGTTGGTATGACATATGCATAGAGTAGCCTTGTCTAATTACAAGGATCATTAAATGATCATCAATATTATTCAATTATAATATAATTTTCAAATAATTCTTTTTATTGGCTGAGCATAAAAACATTGTATAGCTTTCAATTAAATGTGCATTGTGGCATTCTTTTTTCAATATGGTCATTTACTTGGAATAATATGAATGAATTAATGAATTTAACAGAATAAATCGATAATGCTATACAGCAACAAAATACCTTTAACGGCTGTACATTGTATTATACTACTGTATTATACTACTATTGGAGACTGGTAATTAAAGACAGTATTTAAAAACATGATTATGGGAAACTTAAGGAATGTTCTAATTTTGAGAGGAAGATGTGCATTATAATCTGACAAACGTTATTTAATATTACCTATTTTGAATAGTTTTTAACCTACAAATGTTTTAAATAATATTTCTAACATTAGTTGAAACTTTATGAAACGTCATTATTTAGATATGACTGAAAAAGACAAAAGCTGTTTTATTATACAAGATATTTAGCAAAAAATAAAACAGGATTAAAAAATTTTGAATCCGTACATTATAATATTACCTTCAACATTAGCTCGAGAGTCTATTGTTGCATTAAAGGGAATGTAGGCCACATTCGTTCTGGAAATTAATTAATAATATAAAACTAAGTTAAAAATGTAATATAAGTGAAAAAAAAGAGAGTACAATTTTAATTTTTTTTATTCCTGTATTTATAATAAGCCCCGTAAAAGCTGCGTTACAAAAAAACTTTTTTTCACCGAATCTGCGTCTTTTCATCAAAACTGAAATGTTTCACAGAAAGCGTGCACGTCGGCTCAATCAGCAGGAGAGAACACCCCAACCACGTTAATCGTTATCTTCTGAAGGATCCTCTGAAGTTTCTATAACAAGCCTAGTTAGCTGTACACTCTGCCTAAAGCGAAATTTCGAAATCTACCTTTTTTTCTCATTCTGAGAAAAATACCACAAGCTCTGTCTCTCACCAGATATAGGGGTAGTTGGCATGCCAAAGTCCTTGTGCATGATATCCTTCAGATCTAAATAATTTTAATGACTTGCTTGATATCAGTCTCCCTGGCAGTGTTTGCAGGTCTTTTTTAATAAACATAAAGCAGCCGACCGCACTAATATATTTACTTCACAACACCTTGACTCCCTCTGTATCTTTTGTCGAAATAATTGTATTTAAAGAATTAATTTGAGGTCATGAAAAGAGCCAGTTTGGCTATCCGCGATTATGCAGAATATAAATAGAACACAACACAATTATTTGGTTTAAATAAAATAAGTGGCTCTGTAAATAATTAAACCCTTAAAAGTGTGAATTAGTCATAATTTTGCAAATAGTGGCCAGGTTACAATTAATTTTAAAACTTTTCTAAAAACGAATGGAATTCTTTCAACTTTTAAAATTGGTTTACTAAGTTTTAAGCCAAACACTTAAGTAATAATGACCTCACCCACAGGTAAATAAATCGATATTTACATACCACGACATTGATAACAATTAATATTTGGACACTGTGACTTAGTTGTAACATACAATGTAACTTGATTGACAACTTTTGTATCTGATGAAAATGAATAAAGTTTACATTGTTGTAGAATACATTGTACATGTACAATACATTTTTAATAATAAGTAAGATATAAATTTATAAGTTTATAATATGATCAATAAATAAAATTTAGTTATAAGTAATGTGCTAAACTTTAGTAAAACCCGTTAATGATTTCTGTACGCATATTAAGTTATTGTGTATACTGAATTTTGTTGGCAATTTAAAAAAACTGTTTTTAATGTGTATAATAATGTGATATATCATTATGCACACATTTAATCTTTTTTGAATATTTCAATATTTTACTAAAATATATAATAATCAAGTGATATATATATATATATTTTAGGCAGATGTTATAATACAGAAGCGGGATGTTTCCTTTACTTAAAATGATTAGTTTAACATTCTACAATATGATTTCAATATATGTATATGTTTGACCTTACTTTAAACATATTTCCTATCCTATAATATATTGTAGAAGCACCAAAGGATTTCCATAAAATTCTAAGTTTTTGTGATCATCTTTACATTTTAATATAATTAGTTGGACTAATGTATAGTAAACGTTTAGTTTTTGGGTATCATATCCCAAGCTGTGTAGTTCGAGTGAACTATTAACAATTGTAACCAAATATTTCACAACGAGACTTTTATTTTCAATGAAAATGGAAAATTATAATTAATTAATTAATTAAATAAATAAATTATTAACTTAATTACAAGTAAGTTCTATGGAGAAAGAATCTCGAATCATCTTGGCATAAAAAGTATAACATTTATAGAATCACTGTGAAATTGATCTAAAAAGTTTTCTAAAAAGTTCCAAAGATACAATTGATATTAATGTTCGAAGGTTTGCACTTTAAATCTTCTTTTTAGACCAACGAATGGAATAGGAGGTTTTCTAGGTAATCCTCTGATGTATTTGAAGTAAAGAAAATACAGCAACGATAAAGGGTACAAACTGAGTTCAAGGGAAGAGGTTGGGTACAATTAATTGTCTTGAAAAATTAACAATAATGTTCTATCAAACCTCAAATTTAGATTTTAATAAACGTATAGAATTTCTATTAAAATCTAATTTTTAAATTATTTATTAAATGAATTCCCATCAGGTTAAATAATTATTGTTTTGTTTTTAAAAAGTGTTTTTTTATTTTTTACAGAGTAATTAGAGATATGTCTATTAACTGTCAAAACTCAATTAAAAGAAGTACTTTAAAAACTTCATTTGCTTTGAATACTTCCTGAGAGCGCAGAAAAAGAATTCAGCGGTTTACCTATTTAAACATTACCCCATTGAATGTTTGTTTATATTATAGTACCATAAAACACAGCTCGCTCGTCAATAGAATAATCTCATGAATATGACTTTTATACTAAAGCAAGCTTTTATACTAAATCTGATCACGACGAAATCTCTCCCTTCATTATTATTATCTACAGTCAGACACATCTCAGACGCACAGTTCTGGTCTTCAACCGCTGAACGGCCTGCCATTTGCATATTATCTCTGTTTGTCCCTGACAGTCATATATTATTATGAGACGCATCGGGGAAATATTTCTCAACTCATCCAGAATTTAGACCTGATACAATCGGATTGCGTCGGCTGCACTGGTTAATATCAACAGGTAATATATAACAGTAATATCTGCAGTATTATGAAAAAAATGTAATAAGGAAATAGACTTCTCTCTTAAGTCTTATAGGCTTAACGTCGCGGTCTTTCTATTTTACTGTTAAATGAAGTGTATTGGTGTATTCGTCCGAGTAATAGAATATCGTAAAAGTTTTCTCGATAAGCCTAGTTGGTCTTATAAATCATGGAGCTACGAGTGAAACAAAATGATTCAAACGTATTCGACTATTGGAATTAGTTAATCGGCCATGAACTGTAAATGAGTTATATGCTTTGGTATAACGTCGGTTAGAGTGAATATATTTAAAAACGTTAGATAAAATTATTAACACTATACAATGAACACTAACAGCTAGCATGGTTTACATTATTTATAAGTTGATTTATTAATATTATTATTAATAATATTATTATTATAACAAAGATTAGATTCAATTGAAACAAAGGACGGATTCAATGAACAAAAATATTTTAAAACCAGGAATGGAATGGCAATGCAGGACATACTAATATACAGCTCACCAGCATTTAGAAAAACTGAACAATCACCAAACCTTATATAGTATATATATATATATATATACATCAGGTATACTCTAATTTTAGCAATAATTATGTGAAGCGTGAAGCGTAGATACCTAAAAAGGATGAAAAGAAATGAGAATGAATACAGAGAGAAGACTTTTCCATATAAACTGCAGGACAAAAAAGCGGTCAAATAAGTATTCTATGGAAAATGTTATATTATAGTCAGAAGCAGTTCAATATACCTTACAGATGAGAATATTTCTGATATTTTGGATAAATTATAAAATCCGTGTCATCGTGAAAAAGATAGAGATAGAGAAAAAGGTAGATTTCGTCTACGCAGAAGACAACCGACAATATATATATATAGACTGCCTGAAAAAGAAGTCACAATATATACACGTCGGTGGAACAATTTAAAAAATGCTACGAGTAAACTATATGTAACTTTCGCAGAAAAGTTTAATTATATTTCAGGGGATTCTCCCCAACACATAAGCATTGAAACTAATCCGTATATGGCTATCACATTAGGAACTGGTGCTGGTCCTGATTTCGACAAAAGTCTCGTGATGAAGTAAGGTGTTTCCCAAGAGTCACTACTTGGTTCATTTCTTTACACAAGACATTCCTGAGAACATTAAACATTGCGATTACTTAACTCAGCATACACTACAAATTGACAAATAAACTATTTAACAACTTCAAAACAGTAGTATGTATGTCATGACATTTATATTATTTAAAGTTATGATAATCTGCAGAAATGTGGTAAAACAGCGTAGCAGGTTTTTTCAAATACTAAGGTTTTTGGCTTATTTTGAAATCACTCTTTTAAAGCTTTTGTAATTTAGTTATTATATAAAAATAAGGCATAACATTGATATTTTGTTGGTAAAACACTAAAACATTTTACCTTAACCTTTATAAGTTTATATATGTGAGTACAAAATGTAAGGAAGTATTATTTAAGAATTATTAATTAATTAAGATTATAATTATTATTAATTATTAAGAAGTAAAAATTACTGTGGTTTACCTCCAAAAATGTTACCATCTAAATTAAAATAATATTCTAACATGTATTTTACATGCAAATACCCGTATATAATTAGATGTGTTTTGCCTGAAAAATTGTAAGAGCAAAAATTTTGCTTATGAGTTTTATTAAATGGTTGTAATTTAGTGTAATTTATATGATTTTTCACATTTCATTGCTTTCTGAATAAATTTGAAAATCATAGTTACGGATTTTTCCTTAATGCGGAAGTATTTATTAATTGTTTAAATACAATCGAAAATTCAATTATAGGTTTATAGTCTGATTATGGTTTAAGGCCAAACATTCACTTTGTTAATATTTAGCAATAAGCGAAAAATAATATGTTAACATTTATAAGTAAAAACCCACAAAAAAATTTATGAGAAAATATATTTATTGAAATTACATTTTTATCTTATCAAGAGATTATTATCATTAAAAATGAATAGCAAACCTGCAGTTAGAAAAATAAACGCAATATACATAGTACGTATTTAATAAAGAACTAATACAAGTGAAATGTCAATGAAAAAGCCGATATTGACAAATATGTACAAAAATTGAATTAAAAACAAACGATAAAAGTTTTAATTTAACTTAATTTTATACATCTGTCCATGTCTTCCTATCTCGTTCCCTATTGGCCTATATTCTCCTTTTCCTTGTTCCTATAAATTGTATTCTATATAAAATGTGTACTATTTATATAATATTTTCTCATTCTAACTGTTTACTGTTAATTCTTACTCGATAATTATTTGTGTTTTTTTTTCTCCAATGAATTTGGCAATAAAATTCTATGTAAATTGTTTTGTAGAAATGTTAACAGTATAAATAGTAAATCACTTATCGCATAAAAATAGGTTTAATAAATTACTAAAGCAAAACTCACACAAGTCCGCCTTACATTGACTCAATTTGTATGTTTTCGACAATTCATTGTTTAATTTTTTATCCAAATTTTTCATTTACTATTATAATGGATAAAAACGTTCAAAATGATTACGAACAATATAATTTCTGTGCGAATATCATTATATATTTTGGATATTTGCTACTTGTCCTGTTTATAGATCCTATAATCAAATTGGTGTCCAACCGAAGCCTTAAAGAAGATTGACTAACTTCATTACCTGGCCAAGACTACTTAGGCCGAACGCGTTTCTATCGGTAATATATCCTTCACTTTCCTTTGGCAATTATCGTGCAAACTTAAGCTCCCCTCTTAATGCACACTTAGGATCTTCCGTACTAATTCACTTTCCGGGTGATTGACCATCTGTGTTTTCGATTGAAATATACTGGATCTGAGATTAAATAGGGGGAAATTTTCGCGTCCTTGTTGACACACAATAATTGTCAGCCAACGTTTTATTAGGTTATCCGTCTTTAGAAATCGAAATTTTACATCTCATTACATTTGTAAGATTATAGGTTCTTCTCTTGTTACCTCTTGTATAATATTGTTATATTTATAATTAAAAACATCTAGCTATGGTGTATTATCTAATTTTTGTAGTAATTGGAGTTAACAGAATGTATATATATATATATAGGTGTAGCCTAAAATATTTCAATATTTCAAATATTTCAATACTACGAATAATTTTATTGACAATATAGTAGAACGGCCAAGGGAGGGGAATAATACAAATTATTTACATTTTCATATGTCATCTGTAGTTAAAAAAATTTACATCGGATCGAACTAAATAATTTCAAATGCGGTCTAAATATTAATTAGAAAAAAAAGCTTTGTGGACCCGAGTTTAAAGGATTAAATAATTGCCCTAAAAGTTGCTTCAGACCCACCGTGGATATTGTATAATGATGTCGTAATTTGTATGATCTTTTATTCCAAATAAACTGTTTAACGTTTTTTGTGGTATTTTTTTAGGAAATCTTTATATTAAAAAAAACTCAAATTACTAAATTCAAAGTAATGTTTTACTATTGTGATGTAAATTGAAAATATATATAAAAAACAGAGCATTTATTTTTTTAAATAAAACATTTGCCAACATCTAAATAATATGTATGTGTACAAATGTCATAAATAAACTATTGTAATAATTAAAGCAATTGTTACCTCCTAGATCCTAAATGTTCTCAGTAGATATCCTCAAAAGAATAAAGTTATCAAAAAGTTATCAAATTTGTGAATTTGTACAAATGATGACGTCATTAACGCCATGCCACATGACAAATATAATGTTGAAAACTTACATGAATCCAACGTGTTAAAATATCGGCATACGTAATGTATATAATATGTTATAATTAAATATAGCCAATTAAAAATGTATGCGATTTATGGTCCTCCCTCCCCTTCTCAGCACAAGTGAAATATAGAAGAGTCTGCGGATTGTTCTCAAATTTATCCACACTTTCAAATTTCTCTTGGGACATAACGTATTTATTGTGTTGAGAGTTACTTGACAGAATATTGAGAGTGACCATAGTATTACAAATAAGAAATAATTTAATTAGTTTATTTGAAAAAGTCGTGTCTCAAATTTCATCTAACAATTTATTTCAACTGTAAACATTTTGTAGTAAAATTAGCCTCAATTTAATAAAAAGAAATCAATTTTAAAAACGCTAATAAAGTTAGAAATATTTACAAAATTGTTTAAATGAATAAAAACATATTTCCTTCTTATATCAGATTGGAACACTTCAGTCCGTATACCTACTCGGTTATTACAAGGCTGTTATTTTGAGCTATCTTTTTTGGAAACAGTTAAACAGTATATACATAATATGTGAAAGACTAGATAGAAAGTGACCATTTCGATCAAAAACGGTTTCGGATATACAAGTGTTTCAAGATTTCAAATTTGTGCTGTGCAGACGATTTTTAAACATGTATTTTTGTATATTTTGTTACGAATCGATCATACATATATATTTCAATTTTGACTTCCAAAATAGAGTCAGGATGAATTAGGAATAAACTATTGCCAAAGTAAACTTAAATGCTTCATTATAATCATCCGGCAGGACCAAGTATAGATGTTAGAGAAAGAAATCCAATCAACATCACAAGGCTAAAGCACCCTATTTTCTATCCCCTCCCTCCAATTTATCAATTTAATGGAGACACGTACCCCACTTCACACATATTGTAATGTTAGGTCCTATTAGGCCCTATTGTTAAACATATATATAAAATGATTAAAAGTTATCCGGTACTGAATATAAGAATAATAAATCCGGACTTTCTTTTCATAAATACGTTTTGTCATAAAGATATATCCATCACATTGACTAAATAGTGCAAATATATTGTAAAGAATAATGCGTTTTAAGTTTTGAGAAATAAAAAGTATTATTAAAAAACAAAAAAAAAATACAGAACTTTTTCTTTTTATGCAAAGTATGTAATATATTATCAGAATTTATATCTAAAATAAATACAAAGAAATGTGATGTTAAATTTGTGATTAAAAATTGTTAAAAAAATTTCCCCGTTAATTTAACTTGTGATTACAATGAATTAGAGCCCTTAAAATGAAATATCTAGAAGGAATCCAGTTGACACCCTTCATATCTCAGAGGTTGTGAAAAGCACATGGCTCAGAGGGTTCAAAATAATGAACGATAATTTAATTTAATTTTTTTTTATTAACTTTCCAACAATATTTCCTTCACAACTTCATTCATATTATCAGGATAAAAATATCCTTCATTAACGAGAAAGCTTTGATCAGCATGATCAATAACATAGTGTACAGTTATATATAGATAAAAGCCACTCAGAAAATCACCCTTCATTAAATCATTAAAATATTTAAAATTCCATATGACTCAAGCGCTCATATTGTGAGTACATAAATATTCGTACGAAAGAATCTTAGATATATATGTGTTTTAAACAAGCAAAGATAGTTGAAGTTATTTTATATGCAAAGATGGTGCTATAGTGCGGTGCAAACGTAAAAGATATCTAAAAATACCTTTTAAGAGTAAAATGGAAAGAAAGATAATATCGACATTTTATAGATACGCTTAAGTAAATATCGTATTCAAAATTTAGGCTCCTGTATCCTATATATAAAGTTTGCTGATGGAATGCTATTGATTCATAATTTAGGCGCATACTCTCCATGAACCTTGTATATGCCTACATGGTAGAATACCATATTTTTACGTTATTAAATTTAAGCAGCCCAAGCAACCTAAGGGACATATCCAGATTAGGGTGGCTAGGGAGCACTAGCACCCGTCAATGTTGGCTTATGGTGTCATTATTACAAATTAATACATTCTATAAAGCCTATTAAATTAATTTATTTTTGCCATTCTGAAAACGAAAGTTTTTTATAGAGGCATAATAAAGCACAATACTGAACACTTATTGGCATTGATTAGTGAACTAGGGATCGATGTCACTAAAAAGAGGAGTCAGTGTTATGGTGGTGCCAGTGATATAGTGGGCAAAGTGAAAGGTGTCGGTGCCAGAATATAAAGAGAACACCCCGAAGATCTTCCGATTTAGTGTATTTCATATCAGTTAAATCGCTGCTTCGTGCAGTCTTGTACCATAGCATAACAATGAGATTGTAAAAATAAGAATTTTCTTATACTAAAGAAGTTGTACTGAATTATAATGCTTAGTAATTGGATGATGTTGTAAAGATGATAGACAATTGTAAGAACACCTAGAAAAATATTCATTACTTCCAAATACACGAAGTCCTGGGGTTGCCAGTGTATCATCACTCCTCAAAGCAGTCACTGATTTTCTATTTTTCATTGTAACAATTGTTTCATAAAAATACTTGACGCACTTCAGATGTATTAGTATAACCCTCCAGCAGCATTTTTTGGGTGTATAGGCAAAGCACTTGTCTAGATAATTGAGGTTATGCGGTTATTATCCAAAATCTGAGAAAATGTTTGAAGAATCAAACGAATGCGCTGAAATAATCAATGATGAAGTGATCAAGCCAAGAACCTGCCCTCGTCATACAGCAGAAATAATGACCCGGATGACAGCACAGAAGATTACCTAATTCAAAAAGTCTATTATTGTTCTACAGTATTATTGGACAATCTGTTATAAATGGATGCGCGCTTTACCTGTGTTCATGAGAGAGCAATATTTAGGTGCAGCAAGCTCCATCAGTATTATCCGATTTACCAAATTAAAGCTGGATCATGTTCTTACTTTGCTGGTGATCTCTTTGATTTACTAGATGCTTTTGAAGCCATATAGTTTCATTGGTGGTTTCAGATGTGGTATGCGGTCTAATCGGGCAGCAGAGGAACCATTGTCCATCACATCGAAGCCCTGACAGAGGTTATGTGATTCAACCACATTGTTATGCTGTTTCCTATATAACATGTTGTGAATGCGAGTGTAGTTTAAGTGTTTTACGACTGCTAAAAAAGTACTTGCGATCCTCCACGGGCCAGTCAAAACTATCTTACATGGTTTTAATGAACATCCACAGAGTTATTTCCGTGGACAAAAAGGTTGTTGAAGACTTTGCTAATCGACAACCCCAAAGATTCGTTGTTGTCCAATGTTTTTAAAATATATATATAGTGGCAATATTTCCTTTTCTCATGGTAAGCAATATATACGTACATTGTATATATTTACGACTAAACGAAAATTTAGCCATCCTATAAAAAATTACTCAATCCGCCCTTTACTACAACCATATGATATATAAAGCGATAATTCGTGATTTCTCGTATGTCGAAGTGTACTATAAGTAACTATCTGGCATATATTATCTTACAATATATATGTAAAATGTGTGCTTAATATATGATTATTATATATACCAAATGGCCAAATGTGTTATAATTACATTTACCGAGAAAATTACTTCCATTGGTTAGCAAATACGATATTACATAAATTATATTAAAATATTACCAAATATTTCCAAAGTCATAGCCAACTAAGCATGTTACTATTAAAAAATACTGCTTTAGTAACATCTGGATGTACCTTAAATGTAAGGAAATTTTGTCGTACTCTATTAAAAAAACATTACTTAAACGTGTTCGATCATACTAGTATGTTCAAGTCGTATTAATTATTTAAAAAATAATAACTATTTGTTCACACGTCTACTAATAGCTAATACAAGTAGCATATTAAATATAAAAGGAAAACGGACCAAACGACGAAACATATTTATATTCACATATTAGTATAATATTACTGAATGATGTCAAACAAAAATACAGAAACTTGCACAAAATCAAATTCGGCAAAGACGTCTACTATATAAATCAGTTATTACCACATCATGTCGATGATAAAAGTACATATAACTATGTAAAATGCAATATTATATATAAGAGCGATGATATAACAAGTGGAACACAATGTGCCAAAAGCTGAAGCTTTTAAATCATTGGTGGAAGATATATAATTACACAGATTAAACGTTGACCTAAAAGCAACCTTTCTTAAATTAAAATCAAAATGTGAATTATATTGTACAAGAATGTGAGAAATGAGCGAATATGAATGGTTGTGAAAAATGATAAAATGACGGCACAGAATTTTAAATACATCAGGATGACATAGTCTAAAAAGTGAGATGATATAGCCTAAAATATACAACTGAAATTTGAACTAAGAAAAGCTTCCAAAACAGTCAACATAATAGTTACGAGAGAATGTAAAGCATATTGCTAGTATGTAGAAACGACAGCTCCACTTGTATACGTTATTATTAGTCAAATGTCTGCAATATCAAAGTTCAAAACAAAAATTGTAAAGTATGATGTTCACAATGAAAAGTTTAATCTAATAATCCGACATTAACGTCAAGTTTAATGCACAAATATTGATCTGTATAAATGGGAAGCACAATACGTGATGATACAGTGAAGGGATCGATAAGCATCAAATAGTAATGTTATGTGTCTGTAATAGGATAAAGTGAGCGCGATCTGTTTTTAAATTCAAAGTTACGACGACTATGTAGTAATGTAAATATGTATACGTTTGTAGAGGCCTTGAATCACTGTGGAGTAATCTACAAAGACGGACGGTTGTATTGATGCAAATACACAAGTACATAAATGCACTATGCAATTACATTTCCCCCAAGTGAATATTTAGGAATTATTGAGGCGCCTTTCCAGTGTTTTAAGATAAGCTTCATGTATCTTGCTGAGAAACTGATGATCTTCCTAGGTAAGGAAAAAAGAAAGGAAAATGTAGTCATATTTGATGAACAAGAGAGATCAGAAAGAATCAATATATTGTTGAGTAACATTATATAATGAAATAAGAAGAAAGAAGTACAATACCGTACTTAGAATACTAGAAATATTGTAACGAACTACTGAATTCAGGCATAGTTCGATGGTATGGGGTAAGTTCTGCTGATGAGTCCTATTGTGACTGTTGATTTTCGAATGACTATCGAGCCCAAAAGAAGCATTATGTCACAAGCGATAATAAAAAATTCAAAGGTAGCATAACAATTTTCTTTTTTAGTATTTCAGAACATACACTATACTAACCTATAGTGCTAATAATTTATCAATATTAGCATTTTAAAATCAAATTCTATTTAATTGTATTGTATTGTGGAAGAAATAAATATCTGCTCCGGAGGTAATAATAAGATAATAAAAAGGTTTGATTCCATCGGATGTTTAAAATACATTGTACGTTATAATGAAAATTTAAAGTCTACATTATCTACCGCTGCAAAATAAATATATTTATTTTATAATTAGATTACATTAAAGCCAATTTTGTAACTTTTTTATTACGATATGACAGAAAATACAGGTAGTCAATCTATATATTATTGCAATTGCGTACATATTATATTACATACGCATGCTCAGTAGAGAGAAACTTTTTTTTTTCATTCGGATAGTCAAAATGTTTATAAACACTGTCTAGTAAGTACAAAGTTTTATTAATTACAAAATTAGAAAATTACCAAATAATACATGAACTGTAGTAAGATCCCTGCAAGTGAAAGATAGATACCTGAAGTAGGAAGACCAGTGCCTCCTTCAACTGATCCTTGGTAAGATGTAGGCCAGAAGATGAACTGTGATGCTGCTGCTGCGTGTGGAGTAATTCCCCGCCGCTGCTCGCTACAAAGGCGGGACGCTGCAAGGGCGAAGTGCTATTATCAGGAGGAGTGGGACGGTGATTACTACCCGAACCGGTAGTGACTGCTGCTGAGGCAGTTGAGGGCTGGTGACGGGCCAGCATGCCGGGGGTGACCACCTCGTCGTCATCGTCATCGATGCGCTTATTTGGCGTTGTTGTCTGAATGATAATTAAGTTTAGATGTAAACATATTATGAATGCAACAATTTCCTCGTTTGATAGTAAAATCCATGAAAGTATATTTAAGCGTTTTAAAATTAATGACAAAAAACTAATATTTTTATAAATGAATAGGTCTATTTGATCAAAATTGAATGATATTTATTTCAATAAAACTATTACAATGATGTTAAGTGAATATTCCAAGTTTAAAAGTACATCAACCACTTGATAATTAATATTGAAAGTGTACCAATTTCTTTATTGAAGTAAAACATAAAACTAATTTTAAAATGATTAAATATTGATAAAGTAAGTTTAATTTATATTATGATATAATTATTTACTATTTCAATCAAATCATAGGCAATCAAAAACTGACAAAAACACAATTTTGTAATAAACTAGAGATATGTATTTGCACAAGCAGTATTACTTATTTCAATAGTAAAAGTGCTTCAAATAGCTAAAGCAGTCCATGAGACAACGTTAAAAAATAATTTTTATAAAAAAACCAAATTTAAGCAAATAATAACGTTAAAAGTGAAAAAATTTGCTTTAAATGTTATTGAATGCTCAAAACTTCCATGGGTTCATTGTGTCAAAATGGAAAAACTAATCAATGAAGAGCATTTTCGATTATATATTGGATTAAAAATGCGTATTCTATTGTTACCTCTTTCATGTCCATTCTACGACAAATGATTCGCTTGGTTGTCCTATTGTTTTGAAGATCAAAACGTATTTAAAGCTTGATTAAATACATAGATTATATAAATATTACTTAGGTAATAATACCAATAATACTGGCATTTGATTTTACAATATCAATGTTTTCATAATTATTATATTATTTATGATGTCATTATACAATAACGGTTTAAAGAACAACTCTTCTACCACTATAAAAATGCTATAATCGATGTCCAATACTATATGTAAAGTAATGAAATATGTCACAACAATTTTCCTAATTATTACTGTTACCTTCAACAGACAGTGGTACAATTGCACAGGGGGTCCAACAAACAAGAATAAGGCTCTGCTACTTTAAAGCTAACATACAGCAGTGGGCTTACATGCTTCATTTTACTCAGTAGCTCAACAATAACAGAGTCGCCATCATGTTCAGCGGTGGATCTGTCGTTTCCATGACTGGGAACCACCATGGGAGACGGTTGCAGTATGGGAAGTGTAACCTTTGCAGAGCCATTTGTGGAGGTATTCTGCGAACAAATAATAATTCAACAATTTATATTTTAAATGTAGACATGAATGTTGTCGTTTATCTGAATGCTTTTCACAGTAGAGTTGATAGAAGTTCATAATAGAATGATCCAGAAAATCATGATATTGGAAGTATTTTTTTTAATTCAATTTTATTGTTTAGTATTGCTTTTGATAGTTGCATAGTTTAGCCTTGCTTTTAATT
The DNA here is from genome assembly GCA_034780555.1 of Coelogynopora nodosa. Classification (NCBI taxonomy): domain Eukaryota; kingdom Metazoa; phylum Platyhelminthes; order Proseriata; family Coelogynoporidae; genus Coelogynopora; species Coelogynopora nodosa. Next base: position 15,448 of record JAUZND010007487.1, on the reverse strand, counting down.
TATACGTAGTTTAATACAGCGCCTTTACCATAATAACATTTAACAGAAATTCATAAAAACAAGTGGCAAAAAACGATAGGATATTAAACTTCTATTAAGCTAAGATAACAAATAAACAGCTCCTGAACTAAGATATAGTTATAAATTTGATTCTACAAATATTAAGAGACTTGATTTAAATATATGTTTTAATATTATCATCAACTAATATATTGTGATGCAAATAGTGATATCAAAGTACTGTATATTTCCCTAAATATAATACTATAATCAGTAATAATCATATACGTGCCATAATTATCATATGTAATGCGGCTTATTATATAGCTTCAATATACAATATATATGTATATATAGATTTCAAAGGAGTTCGTCCGTTTTGAAGGCTTTATTGGTCTTCTCGGTTTCAGAGTCGTTTTTAATACACTGCCTAAAAGTCGGTCATCGATAGAAAAACCTTAGGTTTGTATTATTGCACATTCATGAATGATTTTGTTATCGCAAGTGATCTTATTGCCTGTTGTTTGTCGTCTACACATCAGGAAGAATTATGAATGCCCTCTCTACATCCGCGTTACCATTAACATAATATATATATATATATACATATTATATAAAATATATGAGAAGAAAAAGGATAAAAAATACGAAAAAATACTGTTCACAATCTTTCAAACAAACATTAGAATCATGACTTTTTCAAAAGATTTCCATAATTTAAAGGTATTAAGGATAAAATATTATATTTTCTAAACAATGTATAACTGACAAACTTCGAACATATTTCATGGCAATAATATTATAATTTTCCAAAATACATATGACATGTCCTAAAACAATAACAACGAGCTTACATGGCCCTGAGGGTGATGAAAAGAGGTGTCCTGATTGGAGGAATTAACCAACATTCGTTCCAGTTGCTCTACGGTCATACCACTGGAATACAGATAAAAAACCAAATATTGTATCACTTAGCTTCTCCACGAACTTATAAACATAAAATTCACATTACTTTATAAAACAAATTTGCATCGATTCATAACGAAACGCATATATTAACATAATTAGCGAATAATACGTCCTTAACCCTCCGTCCGTGAAAATATTTTACAGGGTTTGCTCCTTGGATGGGGAAAAAACAAACTTCCTATCAACCAATTAAGCTGAAATTTTGTATACAGATATATCTTCTAACGACTTGCCGAGTAATTTTTCATTGAAAAAAATTATAATATATTATAATTTGTATGACCTGCTTACAATAGGTCATAAGCTCCAGTTTAGGAAAAAACAAATTGACCCAAATATACTATAACTGTAACCAAATTGACTTTATTCTTTTTTAATCAGATTACAGATCACGAGATATATAATAGTTTAGTATATTTATATTATTCTACTACTTGTATAAATATAATTTAAGTATTATTTATATTAATAATTAATTTATTCAAGATAAAAATTATATGTTATGATACACCTATTTATTCTATTAATGTTGCAAGTTTAAGCTTCTAAGAAACCGAAGGGGGTATAAAATAGTTCAATAATAACTCAATATTCTCAAATTGTATTTTTTAAGTTAGATAAAAGTAGTTTAGCCACTAAGTTAAAAATTCAGGGTCATATATTACATAGTTCAACCAAAAACTGCTTTTCCGAGAGAGAAAATTTGTATACTTTCTTTTTGTATACCCCCCTTTCTAGACGACGTGTTAACACTAATTCTTAATTATATAATATATAAATCAGTGATTTTTATTAACATCATAATATACATATATTCAGAACAATTGCAACTGAAAACGGTCAAATGGATCAATAAATATCAACTGAGGTCAATTAAAAACAAAAGCGTCAAAACAAAACTCCTACCCAGCCGATGAATCAGTCTGCGAGATCTGGGACTGGATATTATTAGGTCTCTGTGCCACCGGTCTAACCACGTGCTGAAAGGGGATGAACCCCTGTGGCCCCCCGGGGGCAGGTTGACCGGCAGCCATGTTTGCCTTGTTGGTGGCGGATGAGGCAAAGAGGTCCTTTAGATCGATTTGACGAGAACTCGACACCCCCGCTAAAATGCACAGTATCTTGATGACAAATTTAAGTGATACAAAAATCTGTGAAAAGTTTAATAATTGTCTATAAATTAAACTGGAATTATAATTATATAATTACATTAAGTATTATTTACAATAAATTATAGTAACTGTAATTAAACAACCAGGGCGAGTAGGCACAATTCATTGTTCGCTAATAATTTCTTAAATTGCCCAATTCAGAATAATACAAGCCTTTTTCGAGGGGCCAGAGTGAAAGGTCTAACACATTTAAAGCGTAAATTAAAAGGGCTGTTACAAATGTTGATGCACTGTCTAGGTGACATACAAAAAACACTCGTGATACATGACACTGAAATGATAAAATTTTACAACAAAACAAGTAGTTTAGTTGAAGACCAAACCCAACACGTTACACAGATAAAAAAAACATTAATACAAATGTTAACTTACAAGAGAAATCGCCGGCAGCTTTTGAATTTTCTGGAGCTTTCGACTGAAAATAAAATAATATGAATTTTATATCCTGTATAGTAATCCTGTTAAGTTAGATACACTAACCAAAGGCGTACATGTCATAAAAAAGAACGCCATACGAAGTAGTTCAGTTGTCTCATCAAGACATTCTCAATTGGAAGAAGACACAACTGTTTTTTGAAGATATCACTATCATTAACTGGCATACAATTCATCAGTTTAATGTAAACAAAAAGGATTTCGAATTCATTAATGTCAAACGCACAACCACCAATAACTATACAAGAATGGCACACTTGTGCACCAATCAAACATTATATCAGAGGAGGCGTCCAATGATACAGAAGAAAAAACACTGTCTTGCACAAGCTTGTATCCAGAAAAAATCCCAAGTTGGTGCAGAGACTGATACGAAGGACTCCCAACGTAGGGTTTGTTAAATGAGGACAGTGCTCAAGAGATTGACGAATTTTTATACTGATGATTTTACAGTATAAATAATATTGAACTACTTAATTACTTGATACAATTTCTTCATACATCTATCAATATAGTTTTTATTATCTATATCTATACCTACTATGTGTTCTAATATTATTCATGTAATTACCTGTCATTAACATTTCCTTATTCTATTTGTAAATTTTTCTATATTCGCAACATTCATGGTTTAATTCCATTAATTTAATAAAATATTATTAGTTATACGACAACAATTTTTAATTGGTAATACATACTAAAAAAAGGGAAAAGGTAAATTTAATATTTAAGGTTGCTACAATTTATGAATAATCAGCCATGTTTTATGTTCGAAAAACTAAAAAAAAAAGTTTGAACGCCATTTCCAAACAATTTGAAAAACACCATATTATGATAGTTTGGATCTCCAACGTCGATATGACATACATCCATATAACAAAAATGCAAGGGAACACACTATTTATACAACCAAAAGTATTATCGTGGCATTACCTGGGAACCATGCATTTCTCTTTTAGCTTTAGAGAGCATCTGGAATATATCGAGACCACCCGAACCAGGAGTAACACCACCAGTATCTGACGACGATTGATGCGATTCCACATGCTGCGATGTCTGTGATAAGTTTCCTGTAATCGATCGTTCTGTTGTTGCTACATTACCACCAGTCGAACGGGAAGAAATACCAGCCATTGGTTTTCTGGCGCCAATCTTCAGTTCACTGCCACCCATTTCACGGACTCGTCTATCGTAATGAATAGTAAAAAATAATAACAGAATTGATTTAGATTAATGACGCTAAAATCTAGATTCAATGTTGTAAAAGACCAAGAAAATGGAAGACCATGTAAAGAATTATACAGATAACAAAATCAAATTTAAAATTAGTAAATAACAGAAAGAAAGGAAATATCCGCATAATTTGATTATTTACTGCGTTACTATATCACTTGAGTAGTACATGTGAATAGCAGCGTATATTCGAAATATTTAGTGCCATCTGACGATCTAATTGAATCAAACGAACTATTTAATGACTATAGTTCGATGCGATCATATAAATACTAAGGCAATTATTACAATGAGGCTATCATTTTAATATATCATCTAAATTATTTTGTATTGTTTCTAAAACCAAATCTAAAGGTTGACAAGATGTACTGCCATTCAACATTGTGACAAATTTCAAGCTAGACATCATCATGTGGGACTTGAAGTATCACGGGCCTAGCGGACTGACATCTTTTTTCCTGCAAATGGCAAACTGTGAACACAACCTATTAGAAATAGTTCTGTATGCTGAGAACTGCAACTGTCAATTGGTTTTGTAATTACTACTGTATATTCATATATTATTATATTCAAATAAAATAAACGTTGACATATGATTGGTCAATTGCAGTATATGTTATGATGACTTGTCTAAATCAAAAATAACAAACATAGTGTAAAAAAATGTGTACATATGTGTACATATATGTTGTTAAATGGGTGAATTTCGTTTTGATCCCTGTCGGCTGCCATACAACCTGCTTCGACCAAACTGTTACATAGACAAGAACGACCCAAATATCAATTATAGGAACAAGATTTTTTAATTTAATGAAAAATACTTTAATTGTACAAAAATTCAATCTTTTTAAAAAATTATTAACTTCGATTAACCTTGAGATTTGGGGCTAGCCTTCATGTTGTTAAGGTATATTAACAACTCCAAAGGTTTAAACAAAGTATTAAATAAAAGCTGTGAATAAGACTACATGAGTAAACATCTACCATATGTTATATAATCAGAGGAAAAGTTCAACAACTATGAGAAATTATACATTTAAATTAAAATATTATCTTACCCTCCAACATTATGTGCAAGTCTTTCACAGTCCTCTTCAGAATAGAACCAGATTGAATGTATATTACCTAACAACATAAAAATTGTACAAATCACAGTATAAATATTTGACTGATATCAATTGTTTTAATGAGATGCATTTTATATTTAATAAACTCACCTAGTTGATTTTTATATAGAAGAAATGGAAGTTGGAGTTGCAGCTGTAATTCTGGGGTGACAAATTCAACTTGATTTGCTGATGACAACTTTGTATTAAGAATCAAAAAAGCATAAAACGGAACCATCGATCTAAAAAAACCAAAAAATAATAAAATATGAAATTTTTGAATGTATATTACAGTATACAAAACTTACCGCTTATAGTAGAAAAAAACACCTTCTGTTTTTGTCTTAACCTGAAAAAAAATTAAGCATTAACATAGTATAAATCAAGTCACTGTCGAAATTTAAAGCAAAGTTTTGAAGTGAGTTTATAACATGTATTATATTAAACTAATACTAACTCAAACATGAGTCAATAAAGTTATTTGTGCCATCATATGCATTAGTGCTTATGCAAGTCATATATTAAATAGTATAAAAAAATCTCTCCCAATGATGATAAAAATTGAAAGTACAACCAATTAAATTTTGATTAACATTAAAAAGTTAAATATATTAAAATGATTTTTTGTATAAAAATTGTATTTCAAACCATAAATGGTATACCTAGATAAAGTTGAAAAATATCAGTTACTATTATTAGTGACAAATTGAAATGCACAAAAAAGTAAAAAACACCACATGTTTATTACATTTAGCTTGCAAAGAAACTATTTATTGTTTACTTATGAGCCAACTCTCCAATTTTGAACAAATTGATATAAAAAATCATATCTGATGTATATTTCTTGTATATTCGCGTTTTATAAATTGTTTTATGGTTTATTAAAAAGCTAGGTATGCCTACCATTTATCCTGAATGTTATTTTACTTCAAATTGCCCCCAATTGACATACATCTCTATTGAAGGGTTGAAAATGGCATAAATGTTATTATTTTTAGTGCAGCATACTTTTAATGACTGAATTTTTATATTGTTAAGGCAAATTGATATGTATAATATCCACTCTATTACTTTGATAACTATGCACAAATTTCTATTGAAATCAACCAATAATATAAGGTGTGCATGAATACTTACAACTGAACATTCAAACAAAGATATAGAAAATAGTTAATGATTTTAATTTTTTCACAGATAGAAATTTTAATTCAATTAATGCAGAATAAATAGCATTTTAACACACTGTTTTGTTATTTTTGTACATCAATATTCACCTGAGTTAATATTATAACTAAACTTGTGGATAGCTAAAATTCTTGGAAGGTGAGTAAAATACATAACTTATATTGAACTGATAAATACTTCTTATTTGTGATAGTGCTACTATTAAGGTTACCAGAGCATAGTAGAAATTTTAGTGCCAGTATTATTGGTTGGGGAGTATATACATGAATGGCAGGCATAGACCTTTGATGATTGATAGTTAAAATCTACAAATGTGTAAAAAAAGACAAATATTTTATTGTGATCAATCTGACAATATTACTGTGATATAAAATAACTTGGCTATTTTTCATTACCATGATGTTTGCAAAGTCAAAACAATGTAAGGAAGTATCGGGTTTTCTATTACATGAAGCAATAATGCACATTAATACAATTATATATTTGTGATACACTTCTACACAATAGTTACAAATGTATATTATGGCTATACTTTTTTTAAGTGATACATGGACAGTGTCACTAAATCCTAATTTCCTATTTTTCTGGTTACCTAAATATTTTTCGGCCATATTACAATAATTGTAACTAAGTGTAATTATCAACCACATTAATACAAATTATAATATACATAACTTGTATTATAATTATAGATCACAAATGTTGAATTAGAGAAAAATTATCCTTTTTTGTTCATTAACCCTTAATGTGGACATGCTTTTTAAGGTTTGCTATATGGAGGGAGGGTATTTTACCCACGTGGAAAACTAAATTTTTCTGGTATGTAAAAATATTCTAAAATATATTTTTTAGATATATGAAAGTATTTTAGCCACTGAGTAAAAAATGAAGGTCATATGTTAGTTTAATTCAAACAAAAACTAAATTTATTTGAAAATAAAATTGGCATACCCCCCTTCACATACCAAAGGTTAAAAACCTCACTATACACAATAATTGTTACAAACAAATATCGATTTTTCATTTATTTTTTAAAAGAAGCTCCAATTCCTCATCTAATTCTTTAATTAATAAATAATAAGTACATTGATAGGAATATGCATAAGAAAATAAGTTGGGTTATGGTCACTCAGAATTTGGGTGATGAGTTCAAAAATCGGGTTTTCAGGTCAGTTGCATGAAAATTCGAGTTTCTCCCGAATTAGGGTCTATTTAGCAACAGTGTATGGATGTAAGAGCAATTGAATGCACTATAAAAAGAATTATAACAATGACCATAACATATAAAAGTATTATATATCCTAAAAGTTTTACAAATTCTCATTTTGTAGAAGCATAAATGCACAATGATAATCATAGTGTTTCTCAAAATTGTATTAATAATGTACATACAAAACACAGTATAAGTGCTAAAAGATATGACCACACTTTGAATTGATGCTGCTACCAGTATTTTAGATGGGTAAATCGATATTGCAGCTTTGAAGCCAATACAGTGGCTGTTCTTGACACTATTGTAAGCATAAGTTGTGTATAAAAATATTATCAGGTGTATTACTACATTTAATACTTGTATTATATTGAATTAATCATGTTTAGATAAACTGTAAAATACATTGATGAGTAAAAAGTAAAGTGTATTTAATGTCAAAATATGTTTAATAAACACTTAAAGACAAATCAAGGACCCTGATTCTGGAAGTGGATAGTTTATGAAGCAAGCCCACTTCACCCACATTTTTCATACCAAACAAACCCAATAAGGGTCACTAACTAGACTAGCACAGCTGCTAGCCAAGGAACAGGAGAGTCCAAGGGTGGGCTCAAACCTGCTCCAAGACAACACCATTGGCATCTGCAAACCAGCATATTAACCACTCGACCATCTCATTCCACAGAAATGGGAGTATGTACATATTATTTGTGAATAATTAGAACCTAACTTTAATAAATATATATTTGTCAAACTTTACAATTTAATTTATTCAATTATTATATTAGTCTTAAAAACCAATGTTCTGACACACTGTTTATTTTTACAATATAATGCATAATCATTTTTTACTTCATAATTAATATTTGAATAAATTAGGTTGTATACATTTTAATTAATTAAGATTAATAAACTAATTAAGTATTAATGAATTAAGTTTACTTAGATATTTTTAATGATATTACTTTAAATAAATTAAGTTAAATAATATTTAATAATAAAATAAGTCTTATCAATTGTAATATATTTATACATATTTTCAATTTGCATTCCTGAATAATAGATTGTATCATAAAAAATAGGTGGCTGTCCACAAATTGGTGCATTTAAGATTTCTAGTTAAGATAGAATTATACAAATATACATAAACACAACAAAATGTTAACATAGTTGTTAGCATATCTTAATAGATAATTAGCTTCCTTCACTATTGACATGTGATCCAATGTATTTTTTGAGTGCTTCTTCCATTCTTTAATTATTATTTAAAATTTGGAACTTCTCCTGTGAAGAAGTCTGATTTCTTCAATGGATCAAACTATTTGATAATATCCTCTTGCCTTGGAAATATATATATATATTAGTTGCAGAGATTAACACCTGATGAGGATGTTGGTTGTCCCAATAGGCACATGTTTCTACTTTCTATGTAGCCTATAATTGAGGAGTAGCACAGGAACTATGTGGATGGGTATTGTCATGTTGAAGATGCATGTTTACTTGCAAAATTGGATTTGGATAGTGCTTCAAAAAATAAAATATTATAAAATCATTTTAAACTATGAAAATCATAATATCATTATCTAAACTGATATTGTATGCATCCCCCTGGAATTTACTCATAAGTACTCATTATTTGTCTCTGTATGCAGTCATTCAGCCTATACAATACCACATAGATTAGTTATGAATATTTTTTAATGTCTTGTCTATATTTATCAATGTTTTAACTAAAACATTGTTTTGCATCATTTTTCATAAGTGTAGAATTTAATAATTATTAAATCCAGAAATGAGGTACATTCTATTCTCATAACATAAGAGATTCTAAAAAAATTCTATATAAAATTCTATTGAAAAAGTTAAAGGTGTAAATATAAAGAAATTCTGTTACAAGTCTCATTGAAGTAGACTGAAAGCAATATAGTATTTTGAAAATGATTACAGTACTTACATATATGTATATTTATTTCATTACAATATTATTAAAAAGTATAAATACTTTATGCTCATTAATTTAAATAAGAGATAAATTTTATTCCAAATAAGTTGTCATTGTTTCTATAACTCAATAAAATCTTTAATATCAGAAGATGGGCAGAGTGGTTGGAATGTGAATTTACATTATGAGGTGTTCTCCAACTTTCTCTCTCATATTTGAAACAACATTATAAAGTGTGACATTCTTACAATTTTTAAATAATTTACTTCTGTCTGTTTTTAATTGTAGTAGCCATTGTATTATCTTTAGAACAGTTCTAAGATAGCATACAGGAACACAATTTCAAAACTGTATTAGCACTGTACTAAGATAATATAATGCTCATTACAGCTTTAAGAAATGATCCCCAGGCATCTATCAGCCAATGAAATATGATTTAAATTTGATATAAATAATCAATAAATTTTAAAGGATAAAAATTATTGGTTTTTAAAGTATGTGTTAATTTATGAACACCCATTATGGGGTGTCTACATGAGCAACCTTAGTTGGCAAACTTAGTTTGCTAACTTAGTCTGTAAACATTTTGTGTTTTCACATACTGACTTAGTTATGAAACTTTTACGTTTCTTAATTAACAGCATCAGGATATCAACCAATAAAAAACATCCAACTAATTTAGTCGGAAGAAAATATTAAACCTGCCAAATACTTTGAAAAGGTTCGACAACTAAGTCGGCAAACTAAATTTGCCATAAGTTGGACTGTGTAAACACAAAACAAACTAGTTTGCCGACCAAGTTTGCCAACTAAGTTTGCTCGTGTAGATGCCCCATTATATATTCACAGGTATATCCATAACATACATTTATTTAATATTAAAAAATACCTCAGAATACTTACAAATTATTAATCAATAATTATGTAAATAATAGAAAAATAATACTAATACTTATTAAAAAAGCTTTAAGATCAAATTGTTTAGCCTTTTTAGAAGCTGACAATAAAGACTGATAAAGATGATATTTTTCTTTTATGCTTGACCAACAGCTTCATATTATTAAGGTAGAAATATATATTGAGATAAGCAATATGTTAAGTAAAAGCTAAGAAACATGTGTAGTTGTAAGTGTACTAATTTGTACCATATTTAAAGGGTTGCCACACTTATGATAAAACTATTTTCCATAACTTTTTCTTATATATATAATGAATATTCTTAGATTTTCAATACATAATTTAATAACTAAATAAAAATGGTTTGAACAAAAAACTATTTTATTTTCTTTTAATTAAACTTTGAAAAATGATACACATTAAAACAGATTTAAAAACACAAAAAATACTATAATAAATAGTCATAGAAAGTGCTTTTTTGCATGCTGCAAAGTATTCACATAATTTCATTTTAATAATCCTTTATAAGATGAATTATACTTATATTGAATTATAGATAGGTCAATTACAATTAGAATATAAAAAATAAAACATGTGGTCATGGATTGGAAAGTACTTATTCACATGCTGCTAACTTTCATTCAAAGTATTCCCTAACCTCTTTTTGCAGCATATTCACTTTGTTAATTAAAATGTGTTAAAGGATTTTTGGACTTTTCTACTTAAAAGTCCAAAAATCCTTTTATATCACTAATACTGTCCATTTCTTTTTTCAACATTTTTTGTGAATTTTATATTTAATTTTTTTAATTTTGCTTAATTGAATTATTTAGTTTTTGAAAATTGATACATTTTATTTGAAAATGCTTGAAATTATTAATCATTTTGAATAATTTTAGCAGTTTTTTTTTTAATTACAGTTTTAATGAAATTGTATTTGCTTTTTAATCATGTTTTCTATAATATTAAACAAACATCAATTCTAATTTTGTAGCTCTATAAAAAAATACGTAAAATCATGGATATAATATTATTAATAAGAATTAATCATCAATCTAATAATATATAATAATCTTCTTAGTAAGATTAGTAACATACCCATTCGTTTTCGTTTGAATGAAACAAGTATAGCGCAGTACGTCCAGATTTGTCAAGGATATCGGTGCAGTACTGGTCATATTTCTGAACGACCTTTAAGTTTATTTTTTCATCTGAAGCCATAAATAAAGCCACTGAAGGCACTAAAAACAACAAGAAACTTAAACGCGTTTAAAATAATGAAAACATGGCAGCAATTATTAGTTAAAACAAAATAATTAAATATTTTTAAAATAACATTTTAATTGTATTTTTAAACAAGTATGAAAATATATTTATTCACAAGTAAAACATATTTCAGTTATGATAAAGCAAAATTAGTTTCGTTGTATGTTGTACAAAAGTTTAATTACGTTTTCGTAAAAAAATATATATTCTTGAAAAGAATTATGCAAACATAGTTGTATATTTTTTGCATTTAAGTAAAAAAAGCTGGCAAAAATAATTTATTCTTAGTAGTAATACGTTGTCTAGACCATAGAGTAATTATACTTATTAATATAAATAATTAATATAAATACCACTTATTACTCTATGGTCTAGACTATAATAGATTATTTTTTAATATTTTATTTCAATTGTTTATGTTCTCATTAAAACTTCACTGTATAATATAATCTATACTTTATTCATGTAGTATATCATAAAAACAATTTGAAAACCATTAAAAGCAAACCTATTAATTATCTTTTACAGTTGCGTCCTATATTTAATCGAATCTTTGGTTTTATCTTAACAAATTTCCGTTAATATATATATAACTACTGTAAAACCCTCATCAACGACCTGCAGTTCCTCCTTTGTGGCTGGTTTGAGTGACTTCTGATAAGTCTGAACACGATTCACATCCGGAGAAATGCCGCATCCATCTATGGTGAATCCCATGATCCGAGACTTCCATTCATTTATCTGCACATTGACCCACTTGAGAACCTGATGATGTAGCAGAAGACAAAAATATTATTATCCGTTACCGTCTTGCCAAAAACGGTGATGTCTTCTTGATACGTGCGAATTCCTTGAATCTCACGGATTATTCCATTTGCAATGACGCCTTGAAAGATGCCGGGCGATACCGAAAGCCGGAAAAGAAGATTGTTGTATTGATAGAGACACCAAATGAATCGTATGTATAGTCGTACACTTCGTAGATGCCGCATACAAAGATATTTGCAATAAAGCATTTGTCAAATCAATCTTGTAAAAATAATTGATCCCTGTACCCTTTAAAACATGTCCTTCAGCTCTAGAGTATTAGTTTTCGTTTGAAAATGTGAAGATTAACTGTAATCCGGAAATTCCCACAGAACCTTGGTTGTCCAGCCGTTTGCTTTCAATGGAGTTACAAATGGAGTTGCCCACGAATTTGTCTCGACATCCGCATATTATGCTTCCATTGTTCTACGAGATTCTTGATTTTCTGTACAACCGCTAGTTGTAGATCGTACGCGATAGGTCGAGCCTTATGAAAAACTGGTTCAGTTGTAATATCCAAATGAACGGGGGGAATGTTCATGCCACCTGTGAGTTTACTATAATCGTAAATTGGTCTTTTAATGTCTGGTGGTAGGCCCTCGTTCTAAGTGGTCAGCGAAACCTTGATCCAAAGCGCCCGAAGTCCATCCAAGCCCAAAACCGTTCGACCGTCTTGCGTGATGAACATTTTAATCGTTTCTTCTGTACCCTTGGTTGGCTCCAGAATTTGTATGACGAGTTGTTCTGAAACCGGTAGATTGCATACCGTGACCCCTTGATCTTGATAGAATAACATGTAGAGACCAGATCCTTTGCTGAGAATCCAACGTTCTCCAATCTTCAAACCGATATAAAAGCAATCGAACTTCCGGTGTCTATTACGAATTCCTTTGCCCGACCATTCAGAAATGGTAACGTCTGAAAAATATACTGATTGTACTTAGTTGTCCGGTGTAGTCGAAGTGAGAACGTTGACCTCCGAGTCCGATACGACATCTTAATCCTCAGAGAAAAATGTTGGTTTAGCCACTACCTGTGATCGGCTGACTTTTTCAATGTGGCCCACCTTGGGGCCACCAACAGACACGCATTCCTAGAATGACCGCCTCCGCAAGAATTACTCGAACCTCCCACATTTGATGCAGACTAGAACTTGTAATTGAGCCATGAAGCTTGATTCTTTGTACGTAGCTGACGATTTCCGCTGAGACCCTGGCCTATGTTTTGACATCCGCGATTCACACAGGAAGAGTACTTGACTGTTGAGCACGTCTGAAGTTATCGTTAATGCTTAATCGTTAATCCTCACGCCGTTCGGTAAGTGAGACCATCTCTTTCGCGTAATAATCTTTTCCAGACCTCCGTCCCCTTTATGCCAGCGACATTTTGGTCCCTCATCTGATTCGCCAACTAGTCCGCGAAATTGCATCGAGCCGCCTGTTGCTGAAGTCGTAAGATGAAAACTTTGAGCGTCTCTCCTGACAACCGTGATATCGTGTGAAATTTAGCCCTATGAGTGATGAGATTGTTCTTCAGATATAAGTAATCCCATAGAAGAGCCTGCAATTCGTCCACAAATTTCTTATTCAACGCTTCCGAGTACGCCAAGTCCTTTAATAATATGTAAGCGTCCTTTCCAATGTAAGTAAGATAAAACACCTTTATTTTCTCCACAGTAATAAGCTGATTTGTTACGCAGAAACGTTTGAATCGTTCGTGTCAGCTTGCTACGTTCTTGGGTTCCGAGAAGTTGTAAACGGCTGTAAAAATATCCGTTCGGCCATTGTAAGTAGAGAGTACTGGAGCAATAGAATCCCAAGCTTATGGCAGCTATATGTAAACTCTTTAACTATACCGAAAACTATACCCAAACAAGCAGCTCTAAAAACTCATTGATTCAGCCCAGATTCTCGAACAGAAGAAAGAAAAATTAGAATAATAGCTGTATGTATTTGATTGAGATACTGCTTGCAACGCCAATTTGTTCCCGTAAGTAATCGTAGTAATAACCCCCTGAATGGTAATAACAGAATGTTTTTGTAAGTTTGTTAAGAACACCTTTGGCTTATGTATAGCTCTGACTGAACGAAGTTCACAGTTATTATTTATTAGCACGTATTGTATTAACAAAAGAGTAAAGAACAAATTATATTTATTTTATATAAATAGAAAGATAATTATATTACGATCAAGAATTTATATTCAATAAATATATTAAGTTAGCCTATTTTAACTTTTAATTGTGACGGGAACTTTGAATCCAGTTTTTATTAAAAAGAAACATGAATACCCGTCACAATAACTCTTAGGGAAACTAATTTCACAGTACTTCAGTAGTATTGCACTTTTGTTTTCAAATAGCTGTACAATTAATTGCAAAAACTTTGATGAATTGTGCTGATTGTTTGTGCCACTTTCATAATAATGTTGTGTAAAGCCGAGTGACCTATAGTAGGCATGATGGACATAGAATGATCTTTTTCTACAGCCTCACCTATTGCAGACTTTAATAGTTTTAAGACAAATTTGTTGTGCTGTGAATTGTAAAATATGTAGAAATATCCAGATTGTAATGCTTAATCCATATGTTTAACATGTAACACTTTTATATTTTTTATTTTATGAATCTATCCTTTCCGAATATATTTTCTCGTAAAATTTTTACAATTTCATTTTGAAATTATTTGTTTTAAAGTTGATTTTACCATTCAACGAAATATTTGTCATCTCTGTGTGATGTTGCGCAAACAAAACGTCTGACTTTACACAATCCTAGAAATTCACGACCTTATAACATAATGACTGCTTTCTTATGGTGTATGCGATCTGGAAGTATATAGTTTCTCCTACAAATGCTAGGATATCCTCGATATATCGGCACTGAATAAAAGTTAGTGATTCAACAATAACGTAATTAGGATTCGACGAATTAAGCACACTAGATAATGAATGAATGAATGAATGAATGAATGAATGAATGAGGTTCCTTATTCGTGACGATCGTTGGATCCATTTGTGAAGCGCAAAACGGCGAGTTTAATTTTTCTTCTCCATAATTGGCGGTTTCGGCCCATCTAACGGTTTGTCAGACACGACCACGTTTTCGAGGACTTGGCACCATTCCAAGCATTATGTTCTTTTCCAGAGATTCGTGACGAATTGTGTGACCGAAGTAACTGAGTTTTCGCATTATAATCTGGCCGTATAGTTCTCTTTTAGAGTC
>JAUZND010007486.1:0-10321 GCA_034780555.1 Coelogynopora nodosa | reverse complement strand
TAGTGTATTTCTAAACATCCGCCTCCGCTAGCATTATTAGTGGAGACGACTGCCTGGCCTCTATTCAGTACGCCATGGGTATAACGCATGTTTAAACGTGCAAACGTTTCAATCTATATTTGAAACATATTCGTGGCAATGTTGATAGAATCATCTCAATCATAAAATGACAGTTAAAACCTAAAATACATCATTGCTTCTTCTTCTTGACACGTTAATTGGCCTCCCCATCTCATTATATATTTTTTTTCACACCTTCTTTCAATATTTTCCGCATGTACAAAAGATAACCGCTTTTATACTCCCTGAATATATTCTTTACTGAACATATTCATTTTTGTATGAATTCTCTTCCTGATATTTTAGTTTTACAGATTTGGTGTTCCCAGATTTTCTGTTCCCTATGTATATAAAATATTTTAAATCATTAGAATGTTAATCTCTGTATCTGCCCTCTTGTCAAATATCTTCTATTTTGTTGTTTATAAACCCTTTCTATAATGGACTACTTATATTAAATTCTCAAGTTCCATTGTTATTAAAGTAATTTTAAAAATATAGCAATTTAATAAAGTCTAAAAAGGAAGAATATTTATTAGTCTTGTTTGTTTACAAAATATAGAATAAAACTTTCTAATATATATATATATATGTATATTTCAGTTGTAAAAAAATAAATAAAGGGGTGTCCCTCGGATCTTGTGGCAACATGGGTATTTAATGATATAGAGACCCACCCTAGTTCCGTGGCTTTTATGCTTCCTGATTCTGGTATTTCTACATGATATGCTCCTATTACAGGATTGAGAGTTCTTTACTTCTGAAATGGTGAACAGCCACATCTAAATGGGAGATGCATTACATCTTAAATATGGTATTTTGTTACAAAACTGTCATATTTTTTTAGAAATTTAGGTCCATCCGAGCCTATAAAAATATATGTTGTGTTGTACGGCATTAAATCATCGTACTAATAGGTCCCTTTATAAAATATAAAAGGACTGCATTCGTCGCTAATAGGTTTGTAATAAGCGCAAAAAATAAAATCACTTCTCAAAATGTGTAGTGGTCCTCCCCTAGTCCCATGAATGCACCACTAAAGTTGAATATTATAAAAGTTCATTTGATTTTTTTAATGACATTGTTTACTGATATACTTATATTGTACATACTGTATCATATTTACAGCTCATATTATCGCAAATGCTTTCTCTGTCAAGTATTCAATATAGTTCACGGTATACACATATATATTTGATAATACTATGTTTCCTATCATTTTTCATGAAAAAAAGCCTCTTCGAATACTAAAATGCTATTGTATGTCGAATTGTGTATTGTCCTTCAATAGTTTCATTTAATTTGTTTAGTGCTTCACAAACTTACCTTCTGTCATCTTCATTATGGTATATATGCGACATACCTACGTAATATAATATTAATTTCGCACATTTTACATTTGAAGTGTCGTTATATAGTAAATTATAAGGTAAATTTTATACGATTTCGATTTAATAACATGATTTCTATGATTTGGTCTACAGAGATACACAAAACATTTATATATTAATCACTACAAAATGTCGAATCTATTTCGGTCTAGAAGCATTATTAATATATACTCTGAGTTATAAACGTATATTTAACTTAACAAAATATATATTGCATTATAAATATTTATGGATAACATGTTTAGTTTGCCATAAAGGTTTTCGGCACATATTCAGAAGCTACTTTTGATTGCATTATTTCATTAGACAGCTAATAGCATTTCAGGATAAGAGGAAGCTCTCAATACTTTGATTCTTAAATTCGGTAATTAAATATATACTTGAGAGAATATATGTATAAAAAAATGAATAGCTGATTATATCAAAAACTGTATAAATGTATGTATTAAATGATTATATTAATATAGTGTTAGAGAATATTGAATCCGTAAATAGCTCATCGATTTTTTTCCTCTTAATGAAACAAAAGTGAGGAATATTGGCTTCGATAATTGCAAATAAGAAATTGAGCGAATTATTAAATTATTTCTTTCATTACAAACAAATTTTTAATAATGTATTAATTAACAAAAATATTATATATTTTCTTAAGATTTTGTAGTATATTTGATTATGTCATTTCAAGGCTATAATAAAGGAGTATAAAGAAAATAATATGTACTATACATAATTCAATTTAAAGCATCGTAGTGTTTTCGGCATAAAATATACTAAATCTTATTAACAATAGATTCTAAAATAATGTTTTTTTAATATTTATGTCCATTAAAAGTATAAAAAAACTATTTTAAAATATATAATTCGTTAAATAATAGAACATTTTACATATAACACATAAAATCAGAACGAGTTAATAAAAATTTTTATTAAAACTATACAAACTATCGATTTAGCATAAAGTATAAATATATATATACCATCCCAAATCAACAACATTTATTACGCGAACTTTCCATGGATGGCAATTCCCATGAGATACATTTCACTTCGTTGCGCATTCAAATTTTAATTTCAATGGAAAGTACTTCAGTACTGCTTTTCAAAGTAAGCTGACGTTCATTTAATCAACGCAACAGTGTGAAAATGTCACTTCTATAGTTATTTAGAAGGTACCATAAGTTAGAAAACTTTAACTATAATAATAAGTAGGCTCGAACAAGTGTTTCATTCAATAATTTCGGTTATTACAGTATAAATAAATTTGAATTTCTTTTCTTTCTTTTAATTTATAGTATAGTACCACAGTATATAGGATATTTATAAGTACCTTCCACATTTATGGAAAAAATAATATATACATGTATATTTATGCTGAGCAATAAACAAATGTATTATATTTATTTAAGTGTTTACTTTTTGTTATTTTCGATAAACTGACACAACATATTTGATCAGCGTTATAGTAAAATTGAACACGGCAACAACATTTTTATTTAGAAAAAACAATTAAACTTAATTTTCTTGATAACATAAATGTAAATTTTTATTTTGTTTAAAATATACAAGAAACCGGCGTATATGAACAGTTAGTAAGTACACTGATATACACAGGTATATATTATTTATAATTTTTATTTTTAACCAAATTTTGTAAAACAGAATTGAAGTGGCAGATACTAATGCTTGTTCTATTGAAAAGAAGAAATGTGTTATATTGTTATATAACTTGCTTTATTGATACATCGTTTTATATAATTATTGTATATATTACATAATATTAGCGTTCCACACATAATATTTTCATTTCTGTCAATTGTATGGGATGTCTGGGCAACTGAAATAATAAATCGGAACTCAATATAAGTACTCTGCTTTATTTAGCCTATTATTTAGCTGACTATATTATTTCTAATTAACAGATATTAATTATTATTATCCTTAGCTAAGTACCATATTGTTAAATATTTCCTGGCAGTTAATAAAAGTTAAGCCATTAATTAATTAATTAATTAATTAAAATAGTAAATTATAACAGTATTGACTATACTGGCGACATAAACATTTCTATCATTAAACGCTTGCATTTATATTATCATAAACCTAATCTCTGAGTGGTTAATTAGATTACCTACCCGTATCATATTTCACATGAAGTTATGGATAATAATATTGTATAACTATATAATATTATTAAACAGAACAAATCTTTTTCAAAATATTTATTAATTTAAACAAGTATGTCTAATTATTTGTGAGATGGCAAATGTTTATAATATAATCATCATGTCTAATTTATTTTAAAATTATATTTTACTAAATATTCAAACAAGTTTTTTTATTAGTTTTAATAATAACATTCATAAGAAATTTTAATCTTGATCATTTTAATTAGTTAGCGTTTCTTTGTCTTTCTTTTGTATATACTTTCAACCTATTTTTGAATTCAAGTCTATCTTACTCCACTATAGTATTATGAAATTTGTTTATCATTTCAGATTTTCCTTCGTGGTACTTTTATTTTGTGAGATTAAATATACCACCATATTGTTACATTTTGTATGCTATGCGTAATTAATTCATTTTGTGACGTAATATATTTGAAAATCTACTCGATATATTTATGTAACTATTATTATTGGTATTGACATCATTTGGTATAATACATTTACAATAACGTATACTTATATACATATTGAATATTTGTCTCAATAAAGGACAACTTGAATCTTGTTTTTTTTCTAAATTGATCAATAAATACAGTATACGAGTATATTTGCTCTGTTATTGTTCTGTTAGTGGTCAATGGCGTTGGTTTATACAGGTGTAATATTTTTTAATTTAATATTGTTTACAATAAATTGAGACTTTTATTGGGGTTCCGCCTGGTCTCCATTGGGATTATTTTTCAGGCTTCTTATGAAAAAGTTTAATTGTTTAACTGTTAATTTTAAAACTTAAATTTTGATATTAAATGAAGTTGAATAAAACAATATTTAATTAGAAAGATTATCAGGCTGCATGTGACATACATTATTACTGCATTATTACTGCATCTGACATACATAAAACTATAAATGGATTAAAAATTACAGCAGTCTATTTTTATTGGTTCAAGTTTCCGACAGCCATCTTGCATATTAATTTTGAAAGATTTTAATAAATACGAATGAATTATTTTTGAATAATGTCTTCGTTAATGACTAGAATATCTAATTAAATTATTACCATTTTTAATACATTAAAAATATTCAACATTTTTATTTTTATTTTCATGTTTTATACTTATTTCGCGTTACAATATACGCTATACATTGTATAAATGCGTGTTTTGAATTGTTTAAAATTTCAAGAATTATATTTTTTATTTTAATGATTCATTATATTAACTAAAGTTATCCCTTTTACGTGGTCACTGGCGCCATAGACTTGAGCATAGACTTGGTCACTTGGCGCCATAGACAGTACGCCTATTAATAAATCATGTCTATAAATCAGCATTATTGAGGTCATTCAACGCTAGCATAGAATACTGTGACAAGCGTATCATTGCATTGTCAGAAAATACAAATAAGTTTTATGATTAATAAGAACCTGAATATTTTTATACAAGAAATCAATCGTTCTGAATTTTCAAGGCGTTGGCGATATTATTTTTTCCATGAACTTACTGAACTTTCTTAAAAGGGTTGAATTATTTTATTGTAATTTTCAGTGTTTACATAAATTGAATTTTTTTCTTTTTATTGAATTTTTTTTAATAAAGTATGTAACATAATATGAATTCTGTTGAAACAAAATAATAAAAATGTTTTTTAATAAAAATAATTAACAAACTCTTTTTCTTCGGAATCTAATAATGAGCAAATTATCAATATTTTATTTCAAAATTATCAATTTAGTGGTTCATATAGAGATTATATTTCATTATGTAAAGGATCATGATAATCATTGTAATGAGTAAATGTATTGACATTCGTTATTAAAAATATAATTATACAGAAAAGGTCAATCTTGTAATAATTATGAGAAAATTATATGAACCAATTTTGAGCCAATTTTAGCCAATATAAATTTTGAACTTTTTTTCTGATGATCTTTATATGTGCCTTTTATATCCACCTTATTTATATAGCATTTTGCAATCTCGTCACCGCGAACTGCTAACTGCGAACTAACTGCTAACGTACTGCGAACTGTTGAAAAAGACGTGATTACCAAATATGACATTGATTTGAATAAATCGATCATTCAGATTACAATATATTTCGCTCTTACCATTATATGCATTCTAATACCCATTTCTACTTATTACGTAACAAAATGAGTGTGATTTAGCATGCGAACTGTATTGTATTCATTATAACGTGTTGAGGTGTCTATTAACAAATTATGCAATCATTTTACACTATATTATTTTAATGAATTATGAATATTCATTTTTCAACCAAAAAATGGACCAGGAAAGACCGTCGTCGACAGTCTTTGAAGATCGACAAAGAATAGTGAACTGTTTTGAAAACGAAGAGGATCATCTACTGTTAGCGGACAACCTGAATATCAATAGAGATACGGCGAGAAGCCTCATACGGGTCATTATGTGCTTATATATATGAGAAAGAGGATGATATAATCATTCAACCGACGACGGGTAATAAACAACCATCTCATCTGTGTGATTCTCAGGATATTTCGCTCTTTATTAGCCATCTACTTGCGCTTTTGTTGTACATAAAGAGAATGAAACATTAACAAGTGGACAGTTCATTAACGATATACTTATTCACCGGGAAACCTATCACACTGATGAAGTACCTGAAATGGACAGCTAAAGTGGCGAAAATATTAATTTTTACCAGGCCTAGAGCGCTTTTCGCAAAATACCTTAAACGATAAAATAGCTGCGACCCCGAGCATTCTCATACTCAACACATTGATTTCCTGATCTCAATCCATACACAAATTGAGAAAGTGCTTATTTAGCTATAGTTGATGGTTGATTTAAGTGCAAAGTCTAATAAGTGCTCACGATCCGTATTCAGCAAATTGATCCACAGTTAGTACTCGTCTCTTAATAGGACGGAAATTGTTTGCTTTTCTATATGTGTTGCCATTGCTTTTAACAATAAGTATTTTGCTTATCTAACGAAGAAGATAAAAGTGTATTTGAAAAATGGATTGAATTGTATAGTTGATGTCGTCAAGTTACTCAATGTCATAGTGTTCCTTGCCGACGCGGACATGACTCATGCAAACTACCTTCCCGACTAAAGGCTAAGAGAGCTGTGGTTAACATATTAAACTGACTGGAGTCTCACAATTGTTTTTTATAGGCCGTGTTATCGGTTTTACATAATAACGACATTGATTGTAACAGAGAACGTCCCAAGCACACACAGTGGTTTGTGAATGGAATTTCGAATATATTTGTTTTCCAGTGACGGGACATGACATTCCAAAGTTTGAGCGTGTGAACCCCGACTTATACATTAACTTGTTTGAGTATGCAGAGGACAACGAAGAGCATCAAGTACACGTCATGTTGCGCGCTTCTAGTTACCCTCAATCACTCTCACTTCATCGATAATGAAGCACCACAACCCTATCTTGGTATTATAGTCTCTTCAACACAACCATCTCCTCGACAGTTGTTTGCACAGTGGCTAGCCTAATAAGTCTTAAACAGCTGTCAACGTTGTCTGCAACCATTTATAAAACAGGATTTACTTTATAAACACATTCAATTGTTATACACCAGTCAGCCTGAAACCCTTGTACCTCTTTAAAACAAAGTTCAAGACACATTTGTGCGACATAGCGCTCGCAATTTCCTACCTGCAACCATACCTCAAAGCCAAACTTCTTAAATCTCACTATCAACAGTTTGTTGACAATCAATGCGTTATCGACGCTATGAAGTCATTACAATGACTGGGTTGATATATAATAATATATTAGTAATACAAGACATATGATAACAAGAATTGCATTCTAGCGCATAGTGAAAAAGCTGCCACACCGAAACCAGTTGCTGCTATATTTTCCATTTACGTTTTTAACTTAGAAAATTAAGTTGAAATAGCACCACCACTTAACCAGTCAGTGTTTACAGTCAGTGTAATCTGTGTTTTTTTCTGAAAAGGTAATGAATTAATTTTCCCCACTTTCTATCTTTTCTAGGTGCTTATCGAGAAGACTGCAATTGCAAAATGGGCCTACGCAATTGGTGGAACTATCCACTTGGCCTAGCTACCAAGTGGAATCGGAAACTGATGATAAAGAAGAAGCTGTAAATGTCGCTCTTGGTTTTCATGACTCCTTCCAGTTCATGTCGTCATCGTTCGAGATTCTCTTGCGGAATCTTATTGCTGATAAGATGACCCTTAAGCGATCACTATTTTCCACAAGAGGATCGCTTTGTCTAAGAGTGTCTACTCCTACACTTATTTAAAGAGACCGCTCTAATTCCGTTGGACGCTATCTACGACGACCTGACAAAAAAAGAGGGTAGCTTAGATAAATACCATCGTGCGTAAAATATTTGTACAATTTTAGACTGAAAAGACCTTCACTAACTATACCCTTTAATATCTAGGTTAGGATGTTTTTCAGTTGGCAGACATTTTCGAGTCGTTCCAGGAATTAACTCTCATTGAGAAGGCTTTGAATCCCTCCTAATTATCTTATTATATAGGGGTTAACCTTGGACTCGGTATTCAAATTGACTGGCGCCAGGGTAGTTTATTTTAATTTATTTTATAAAATAGTAGCCTAATTCACTTTTCTCTATAATTTTCTCGATTAATATATTGTAAAGTTATTTATTTTACAATATTGCATAACAATTTTTTTCAAAACATATACAATTGGATATATTCTGAATATATAATGAAACTGTATATAAGGAAAGTACATATGATAAGGTTAGGTACATGCACGTTAATATAAAATGTTACAAAATTTATATTTTTCCTTACCTTAGAATCACTTAAAAAAAGTGTTTTGCACTTATAACATTATGCTAATATTTTGTTGTTATACTTTAACTATACAAGTATACTTTATATAGTTATGGTTGGAGAACGATCAGTGTGATAACTGTAACGTTTTAATCAGCAATAATAAAAAGTGAATTGATATAAACTATTTGAAATTTAAACTAATCTTACCTAGATAAAATCAGATAATCTATATTTAAAAACAATTAGTATGTTCATATAGTATAATCAATGTTTTATAGATCATAGTTTAGATTAATATGTACATTCTCGGTCTCCCAAAAGTTAGTCGACCATACCATATCTTTGTATGGGTTTCTTTATTCGACTAGATCGACGTAAATAATTTGAGTTCGATTCTTCATCGTTAATACCATTGAATGTATTTTCACCTTCAGGATTTTCATCAAATAGTGATTTTATTTCTTCTTCGTTTGTGCTTTGATTGCTCGGATATGGTGTAAGATCTTTAGTCGATACCGATCTTCACGCCCATTATCAAATCGTAGGTTGACTGAGTATAATGAGTGGCATCAATGAGCTGTACCTTTTCGAATAATGGATCATATTTGGAGCTTTGTACATGTTTATGAAATAAAACTGTTCCTAGTTTTGAGAGAAAAGGTGGGAGAGAATTTCCAGAACTATATCGTCTACTAAGTCTAAAGTATCGATCATGAGGTGTAGCATTTGTTGATAGACAAAGCAACGGTCTAATCGCATGTAATCCCTCTGGCAGCAAATCTTCCCATTTTGTGTTATCTAGTCTTTTGGATTTGAGTACTATATAAGCAAATCGTTTCCCGCCCACAGAGTTCCGTTCAATCTTTCAACTTGGGAGTTCCCGTTGGATGGGGTGGCGTTGAGTAACTACGAGCGACTTTATTTTTAAAAATAAATTCGTTAACTTCTTTTCAGATTCTCAATGACTCCAATTGAGTTACACCATGTCAGTGCGTCGGCAAATACGTTAGAGTTTCCAGGAATATGGTGAATTTCGTAGTCGTAAAGAGACAATTCTATTTACCATCGTAAAATCTTGTCGTTTTTTGAAAGACCTCCATTGGCTTTGTTAAAAAATATAAGATACCGCTTGTTGGTCAGTTTATAAAATAAAGTGCCGCCCAGTTAATATTGATCTCCATTTTCGAATTGTTTAGATTATGGCCATCGCTTCCTTTTCAATCGCGGGCAGAAAAAGAAAAAAAAGCTACTGGTTTTTCAGTTTGAAAAATATTACCTGAAATAATATTCTTTGACGCATCAGTTTTAATATATAGTGGGCTATCATTAAGTAGAGGAACTAGACTAGCCTCTTTTATTGTTTGCTTGAATTAATGTATTGTTTCAATGGCTTGATCGTTTGATAGTGGAAATGTTACGTTAGCAGTCAAGAACAAGAGTGGTTGTAACATTGTTGAGCTCAACCTAAATACCTAATGAGTATTATGTACCTCATGAGTATTTAGGTATCCATTTCCAATAATAGTTGAATATTCCTATTAATCGTTGTACATATGTATAGTGATTTTGATGTTTCGGGTATGGGATACTGTAGAATTGGTCGTAGTCTTTCACGATTAGGTTCTAGTTTATTTTCTATAATTTTATAACCAAGATAATGAACAGAAGATTTTCGAAAAGAACGTTTATTTTTATTCAAGGTTATATTCATTTGTTTCAGTATCTCTAAAGTTTTATTGACTGTTTATATATTTATTTAGTTTCCTGTCATGTTCTTTTAATGTCATCCCAAAGATAACAAGAGTAGTATAGAAGGAAGAGGTCTACGTCACCCACCCCCCCCCCCACCGAAACCGAAACCGAAACCGGAAGTGCCCCCCCCCCGAAACCGGAAGTGCCCCCTCCCCTGAA
>JAUZND010007485.1:0-10322 GCA_034780555.1 Coelogynopora nodosa | reverse complement strand
GCAAAGGAGAGGAATTAATAAAACTGGAAATAACAAGAGTATAACTTCCTAGAAAAAACTCAAGAAAACCAGCCAAATATATATACTTGTTATACTAGGTATATACTAGTTATACTTGTACTTATAACACAGGCCTGGGAAATGAGAGGTTGATAAGTCATGCCTGTAGTGTAGTGGGTATATATATTAACTACTAGTGCCCCTCATTACTTACCACTAGTACCTCTCATTTAATGTTGTGTTCAAGTTTAGTGTCATTGTTCATTGAAATATACAGACATGTTTTAAATCAATACAGCAACACATATTGTTTTAAAACATGTACATTCACCGGTTATAATGGGAGGCTATAACTTTTGAGCCACTCCAAAATTTAAATATTGCCATTTTCTGTAGTACTCCATTAATATTTGCTAAATGTAGTATAGATGAAGTGTTAGCAGATTGTATTAATTACAAGAGCACATAAATTCCGAACATATATTAGTGCTACTCGCTAAACAGTATAGCCATATTGTTAGAAGAGATTGGAGCCCCCTAATTCTTTATATCGTGCCACACCACGCCACAATCATCTATGTACCGTATCTACATACACTATATGCACTAATAAACACTAAATAGAGTGAAATGTATATTTAATTGAGAAGATAAATAATATTATAGTGTCATTTACCGAGTTAATATTATACAAAAGTTTTTCTGAAATCTGATATCTATTTATGGGATAAGAATCTGTCAGTCAATCATAGGTTATCCTCTAAGATGGGGAAACTTCTTTGTCTTTTTCAATTTTCAATTCTCTGGAAAAATGGGTGAATTCAGTAAAACAGGTGAAAACTTTGTTATCAAACTGACTGCATCATCGCCTACGTAAATTTAACACATATAAAATAAAAAGTGATCATTTTACAAACAAAAAAAGACTACTAGCTTTCTTATATTCTGAAAAGTTAAAATTTCTATTTTAAAAATAACAATTATTTAGTAAAAACTGTGACGAAACACAATCAGAATTTATTTTTAAATACCAAATTTCACCAGTCGTCCAAATTAGTGTCAATTTAATTTAAAATTTAATTTGACACTTGAATTAAATGTACACTTGTTATTTTGCATTTATTCGAACAATTTGGTCTAACTAATTAATTACACAAACTTAACGAGGTCATCACTGCTCTCCTTTGATAACTTCATAGTTTTCATCTAATATGGAAGAATATTATAGTAAACATTCCGGTAAATTTTAATAGTATAAGCCAGCATTGTTGTACATTGTTTTTTTCTATATATATATATAGCGAATTTATTGTCTAGCTAATTTGGAAATGATTGACAGTTTTCATTCAATTAAACTTGTGAAAGAGATTCTATTTGAATAAATAATGAACAATGTAATTTATTACATTATAACTAATTGTTGTTGAGGGTTTGATCGACAGAAAATGTGTGTTCATAATTTGTCCTAGTTATTTTTGGATGCCCAATTACACTATAACATAAATGAGTTATTTATTTTAATTTTATCCGAGTGCGTTTATCCCAAGTGCACTATCCTAGTGCAACAGTATGCTAATCGTAATAATTTAATTTCAGTTACGGTAATTACAGTAAAAGACACAGTTGTGTATCTGCGTTTGTAACTTGTCTATTATTGATGGATTGTAACTTTCACCACCACATACACTTATTGATTTTAAATGTTACTAGATACCTCTCACTTATTGATTTAACTTTAAGCACCTTCTTCTTTGTGATTTATTGATTTTACCTTTCACGTCTTTTTCTGACTTATTGATTTTACCTTTCACGTCTTTTTCTGACTTATTGATTTTACCTTTCACATCGTTTTCTGACTTATTGATTTTACCTTTCACATCGTTTTCTGTCTTATTGATTTTACCTTTCACATCGTTTTCTGACTTATTGATTTTACCTTTCACATCGTTTTCT
This sequence comes from Coelogynopora nodosa, assembly GCA_034780555.1. Lineage (NCBI taxonomy): Eukaryota > Metazoa > Platyhelminthes > Proseriata > Coelogynoporidae > Coelogynopora > Coelogynopora nodosa. The sequence continues at coordinate 8,369 of JAUZND010007485.1, read as the reverse complement.
GACTTATTGATTTTACCTTTCATATCGTTTTCTGACTTATTGATTTTACCTTTCACTTCGTTTTCTGACTTATTGATTTTACCTTTCACGGCTAGGACCATAGAATAAGTATAGAATAGAAATTTCCCTCTTATTGATTTCATATATATTTCATTTAATTAAAAGTGACGTATTAGAATAAATTTAATTTACTTTAATTTCCAACAATGTTTGTATTTTTTATTAAAATAAAGTTTTAATTTTATTTTTATTGAATCTTGAAACAAATTATATTTAAAAAAAAATATCCTGCAATAAACCTTATTTTGTCAAATGAAAAACAGAATATATTTGTATTGGACGTCATAAACCAACTATGCCAACTTAATAATAAAAGTGCTTGTCAACAAATATCGGCAAAATAATATTTGCATTATAAAAATATATGAAACTGTCATTGACTTGAAATCACGTGACCATTTATTTATGTCGGCAATCTATTTGAAATGTTCAAAACATTCGTGTGGTCAATGTACTGCAGTGGAATATAGCCTACTTTTTGAAATATACTCCATTAAACAAGTTGTTTAATTACTATCCTCTATTATTCCTCAGTCGTTCTACAACGACTATATATATATTATATATATACAACGACGCATATTTATATATTGTGAACAATATAAAACAATTAACAAAAATGGTACGGTACTTCCGTATTCTTCATTAAAAAAGTAATATATGGATATATTTAAGAACACATTAATATTTTTTTCATATAAAAATTGATTTGAGTTTTCAATAAAATTTCATAGGGACATTTATCAACCGAGAAAGAAAAATTCATCGTTCTACGATTTATTTACTATATAATTATATATAATAAAGATACAAACAAAAATGTGGATAAATATTTAAAATCACGTAGATTTGATTTTTGCAGAAGTCATATAATTATAGTCAAAATCGGAATCTGGTTGAAAAACCTATATAGTCTGCGAATACCTAAATTATTCGTTCTTCCGAATACAAAAAAATTATTTTAACACTATGTTCAAAATAATATTCATTTTGGTTTCAAAATAAAAATGTAATGAATTTTATTACTGTATATATTTAAATTAGTTTAGTGGTATCTGTTTTATGTTCTCATTTTGACAAATTCCGTATATATAAGCAGCGATTCATTTATTGAGCTTGAAAGTGTAATATATCATTAAATTAATAATTGTATTTAAACATTTGAGGATACCTTTTATGCATATCCTTCTTTGAATGAGGTTTTTGAGGCATATATATAGTGTGTAAATACACCCCATGCCATTCTCGAGGGCTGCAGCTGGTATGATTATAGAGAACAATATTTGTTCTGTAAATAATTATTGTTTATACCTAAATATATATTATATTACAGATGTATGACGCGCTATATACGTTGCTATCTATTATTGCGATGTATATGTTGCTGTGTATTTTGCAATGTAGTTAAGTTTTCTAAATAAAATTGTGATCAAAACCCAAAATTAATATAAGTTTCAATTATGGTACAAAATCATGTGATATTTAGAAGATACATAAAATTGAAAGAAAATATAAAATGTTACCATATATTTACAATTAAACTCATCCTTGACAATGTACTCCTTCGAGTAAATAAGGGTGAAATAAGAAACTATGTCTCAAACAAGTCTGTAATTAATTAATGCAAAACAGATTAATGAAATCGTATATTGCCAATGTAATTGTAAGTGTAATTGTCTTCTTCTTTCAGAATAACAAGGAGTTAACGCAGCTACAATTACACATATATTATTTATTGTTAATATTATATCATACAATAATAAATTATATTATATCATAACCATGATAAATATATTATAATATAAATTAAATTAAATTAAAAAATGTATTATCTAGAAATTTGTTTTCTCAGGGTATAAAGTGAAATGAACTTTATAAGAAGCTAATAAAGGACGAACTTTGCTACATCCATCCATCTCTTCGGGGCAATTAATCAAAACGGTTTATATTAATTTAAAGTTCTATTCTACGCCCGAAAGTGGTTCAATGTTAAAAATCAATTTATTTGTCACTTGTCAACAACTGTGGACATTATTACACTATGGACCGATTTAATTCCATTTTCAGTTGAAATAAGAGTATAAAATAGTAATATAAATCTTTAAATAAAATAATTTTATATTGCCATTTGAGTGATTTTATTTGTAGAATGGACTAATGATTGTATTTCCTATATATCGCACTTAATATGTATATATTTAAAGTCACTTGGCTGTTGTTACTCGTCAAATTAGAAAACATAAGTGTACAATTGTTTTAATTAGTTTTCATAAATCACGCTACCTAGTACATCAGAAATAACAATAAACAGATTACGTCGCCTTATTTTTGACGACACAAATTTGAACCATGATTCGCAGAACAACAAAATTTGTCTCGTCTGAAAGACCTTTTTCGGCTCATGATGATTAACAGAGAGCATTGACAAGTTTTCAACTTGAGCCTTATCAGTTGCACATACCCGTAATCACAATTGAGGCTTTTCTTTTTTTATAGAAGGCTGTAAACGAAGTTCCGTCAGCAAAAGGTAGCTGAAATTCTGTTTTTACTGAATCATTTTATCTGGTCAGATCATATAACCTCATCGGGACTAGTCCAGGCCACGTAATAACTTTCAAATGCACTGGTTTATACAAAATCAATAAATAAATGATCCAATATTGGATAAATTACCAAAGTGTACATATCTAAATTTATATGTTTCAAGATGATTCAGCAATAAAAACCTTTTTCAATGGTCACGTGATCTGGCCTGGGACTAGGTCATAAAATCTGTTTTTGAGATCCCTAATAAATCAATAAATCAATCACTCTGAAACTTGTCATACTAGATATCTACAATACGTCAATATTGTTGGTAGTCATGTTATGCCTCCAATGAATTGATTATTGATTAATAATTACCTACCAGTTAGAAAAGCGGACCATTTGGGATCTTTTGATTGATAAGATGATAAAAGTAGTTAATGTGAATCTTTTGAAATATCGCCAAAAAATGACTCCAATTTATTGAAGAATTTTTTAAAGTATATCATTTTTAAAGATAAACACTATAAAATTGTCATAATTTATAAAATTATAAAATTTACATAATCTTTCAAATTATAAAATTGACTATAAAACTTTACTATGAATGTATTTGTAAATTAAGACACATTAATTTTTATAAATAAAAATAATTAATTAATAATTATTAAATAAATAGAAAAATTAAAATTTTAAACTTGAAATCACAAAATTTTGTGTCAGCTTAATTAATATCCATACCTTAAAATATAGGTCACATTCAAAAACAGTATTTGTATAACCTTTTGTTGGGGAGGGGGTGGGGATGGTAAATCAACACGGAATCCTATGAAAAAACTCTAATACGTATGCGAAATTATTTACATTCTTAACGTACGTCCATTGTTCCCGTTTTTTCAATTTTAAAGATGTCTATTGTAGATCAATGTTAATGTGTTGTATGAGTAAGTTTTGGAACATTTTAGTCTGTCTCTCACCTTTGAAGAGAATATTTAATCTCGAAGTGTAAAGCTTCTATTCTCTTTTTCCTTTTATTAATTTTATTTGTGTTGAAAAAGTATTACATTATAATGGGATTTATGGCATTTTTAATATGTCGGTCACAGTTAATTTAATAAGAAAATAGAACATTTTCTTCTAATAGAAAAATGAACTAAATTTACTTAATGCTTTATTATTCTGAAAAAAAATGTTTTACATTCTTCTGAAACTTGTACGATAGAAATATGGCACCTGGAAACATGTGCTGTTATACAGTGCCAGTCACTTTCATTTATGAAGGAAATTGCGTTTTTTTAGTTTAAGGGTTAAAATAGTATCATAATAGTAACTTTGATTGATGACAAGTTATTATAATTAATAATTCATCTAAATGGGTACACATTCTAATGTCGAGCAGAATTGATAAACGTATTAATAATATAACTAAAATTTAAAACTGTAAAAAAGAAAGAATAACGATGTTATATATATATGTGGCAATATTATTTTATGATTATAGAAGGTAAAAATAAGGACAGTAATTAGAAAATAAAGATTTAAAAGGTACATTACGTACAAAAGGTAGAACATTCAAAATGTAGAAAATATTTGTGCAACTATATCATCCAACAAAGAAGACGACAGCAATAAAAACCCTTTATTTGTACACAATGCAGCAACGCTAGAACAACATGGTAATTTGTAGTAAATAGTATGTATGTGGAACAAGATAAACCGAAGTGAAAAACTAGAAATTGACAGTCAAAGAATTGACCACGTAATACAGGAATGACGCAAGGAAATGTTTGTTATATACAGGGTAAGGCTTCAAAATCTCAATCTCAGCTGTGTTTTTAAAGTGTTGAATTGTGCATGAAAGTGTTTTCATTAAAGTATTGAACTTGTTTATTTACGTATTATTAAATTAGTGAAATTGATTTCCTTGAACAACACAAGATAAACGTTTGTAAAATCTATGTATATAAAATGCTGTTTAGCAGAAGTGGTTTCAGTACATATTAGGGTGGCACATCGTTGTTAACCGTGTTTTAACTAATAAAGTGTAACAGAATGCAGTACAAAAAGGATATTGTCTAAAAAATAGACCTGATTTACGTGTCAATTAGCGTTTTTATTTATGATTGATTACAGAGAGGACATACGCTATTTCACTGAGACTCTACATCAAAAGCATTTTGCGGAAGTTTTGAGTTTTACCGGTAAACATATTAATTTTATTAAAATCTTTATACTGTAAATACTGTATTACCAGAAAATGTATGCTTTCAATTGAATGACTTATTTTAGTATTAGTTTGAATATAGCGAACTTTATGAATATGTTAATAGGATAAGACTTCGTGTTGTGTAATTATGTAACAATTATATTTTTTAAAGATTTTTTGTTGTTGTAAAAATATTAATGTAATTCTTAATCGGCGATGAATTGCCTGGGTATGGTATAACTATTCTATAATTATATATACTATAACTATAACTATAACATAAGCTATAATATACCTACAAACAACAGACAACTTCGGAATATATTCGTTGGATAATCGATAATCAATAATGCTGCCACATTGTGCTCTAAAATGGAGGGGATGTTTTCAGCTGGGTCACTTATCTGTGTAGTGGCTCTTGTCAATTGCTCCACTCAACAAACTATAGACTATATACAAGTGAGGAGATGTGTTCTACCGAAGAGGCAAGAAGCCCTAACTAAATTACTCTAACGAGAAAATCATCATGGAATTCGCTAACCGAACCTGTCGAAAGAAACTGGAACTTGTTTTGTTTAGCAATAGTCTCGTTTTGTAAAAGTATAAATTAAATTATGAAAATAGTTTATTTACTTATTCATAGATTGATATGCTTCAACATATTATAACATTTAAAAAGTGTTTAATATTGGGAGCAAATGATATCAATATCTCCTGAGCTAAATGTAGAATATAAACTTTGAAGGATATATATTGCTTGCTAATATTTAACAAAATATATGATATGCTATTGTTTGTATGTAGGGCCTACGACTATTTATAATATTTAATTAATAACATATATTTATTGTTAAATTTATAGCAGTTGATAACACTTTTCCATAAAGAATTGGCAGAGAAGATTCGTTCACTCTTTTCTGTAATGCTCTGTAAATGTCATTGATAGAATATACATATGTAGTACGTTACTAACTGAATTGATGACGTTGTTTATTAACTTATTATTACGTCATATTTTATTACGTTACGCTACACCTTGTGATGTAAATTCCATTCCTTGCATTCTTTGAATAACCTCATCTTAAAATATATTTATAATTTATCAATATATGATATCATTACTTTATTTCAAACTTCGAAAAAAACAATTTCTCTCTGACTGACAATTATAATATGTATACTAAATAGTATTTCGACATGTTTTAACGTTGTAATAAACAGTTTACCAAACTATCTTCATAGTTTTATATCGTTTGCGAACATATCTATTTTAAATATAATATACTGTTATAAAAAAAACCTAATTCATATTTTCTTTTAAACTACATATTTTTAGCCACATAAGTATGTGACACTTTCCAAACTTCTCATCGATCAATATTGTGAAATACAATTGGTAGATGTATTTAATAATTAAATGCGCGTGTTAGCAGATAATTATAAAAATTCTATTTTTATGCACGAATTAAGATTTCAGCAATCCATGTCTGTTCTATCACATATAATTGATTCAATTGAGTAGATAAAAAATATATGGGTGCTTCTAGAAAATGTCATCATAAAAATTGATTGAAACCGACTCTGATAAAAACCAGGTAATATATAACCGGCGAATGTTTTTTATAAAATTAAAACAATTACGTGAATATGAATATGAATTCGGTTCATCAATTTCGTTTATCAACAATTAATTTCCTTCCTAAAAAAAACAGCGAAAACAATCATATTTAATAACGCGTGGAACATCTGTCCTCGTTCTTATATATACATAAATAATATATCACACAGTTTTCATTAAACATTATTGTGGAGAGTTATTATTAACAACATTTTTCATTTTTGTTAAATTATGCTGTTGTCAAACAGAAGCTGTCAGCAATAGTCAGGAATAATATGAACACAGTATTTTGTCTCTTAAGTTATATGTATTTTTTTAAATCTGAATAATTTATTTTATCTGCTCTCTTCTTATAGGTGACTTAAGCAAGGAACATAATACAATATGGTTGATTTATTAAGTCTATGATGTTAGCTTGTATATCTAGAGTAATTAAATAAATTGCTTACAATAAAAGTGCAGTAAAGTGCAGTAAAGTGCAGTAAAGTGCAGTAAAATGCCTATAAGTGCAGTAAAGTGCAGTAAAGTGCAGTAAAGTGCAGTAAAGTGCAGTAAAGTGCAGTAAAGCGGTAAATTCGAAAACCAAAGATGTCAAAGCAGCACATCTTTTATTCACTGCAAATCACCGAAAAGATAATATATGAAAAATAAATAATTTATGGCAATGATTTTTATATATATATATACAATATATATGTATATATGGTCATAAATAAAAAATATAAAGTCCTACATTTTAATAATACCAAATATTAAACAAATAATATACATTATTCCACGCAAATGTTTCCAAGGTATATTTCAGGGTGTATTGTATATTTTGTACACATTTTCAATAAATATATTTATAAAATATGATACGAACTCAACCGTTTAGCATAACTGATTATTTCCAATAGAAAGTTTTTTGATATATATAAATATTCTAATTTTCTAAGAGTCTAAGAGTAAACATAAAACTTAATTTGTTAATTTCTAATATTGATATCATCACTACTGTTTCAGTATCATGAGCTAAAAATTTCATCAGATTACCAAATAGTTGATGGCCGTAATATTGTGATATCATTGTGACATTCAGTGAGATATCATGTTTACCGTTTGGCGACACAACACCGGTGGCGCCATCTTTATGGCACAACTTACAATGGCTTAGTAATTGATGCATTATAGTATTTATTTCAGACATTTTATTGTTCATCAGTAAAAAGCACTTGTTTGTGAATGGTATATATATGTGAGTATATGTTGACTTATAAATATTAGAATCCATGAAAATTAACGTTAGGAAGGATAGTGCAGTTCCAAGTTCCATAACGCTGGAGGTTCATGTATACATTATTTGTTTTAAATCTATTTATTTGTGACCCATCGATCGGTAGTATAATTTGTATAATACGCCGAATAATTTGTTCCATTTTAGCATTTTTTCAAATTCTAGTTACAATATCTCCTTTTCTTCTTTACGAAAAAACGTTGCAAATGTATCAAAATATTTACTTAAAAAACTTAATATACGTATTTTGCAAAACTGCTTTGAAAAACGACCCATTAATCAGCTGATTAAATATATACAACTGAAATATATGTATACAACCTTTACCGCAAATTCAACCGCAGATTCAGCCGTAGATTCAACTGCAAATTCAACCGTAGATTCAACCGTAGATTCAACTGTAGATTCAACCGTAGATTCAACCGTAGATTCAACCACAGATTCAACCACAGATTCAGCCGTAGATTCAACCACAGATTCAACCACAGATTCAACCACAGATTCAGCCGTAGATTCAACCACGTATTCAGCCGTAGATTCAACCGTAGATTCAACCGTAGATTCAGCCGTAGATTCAACCGTAGATTCAACTGTAGATTCAACCGTAGATTCAACCACAGATTCAACCACAGATTCAGCCGTAGATTCAACCACGTATTCAGCCGTAGATTCAACCGTAGATT
>JAUZND010007484.1:0-10322 GCA_034780555.1 Coelogynopora nodosa | reverse complement strand
CTTATGGGGACGTCCCCACAATGTGTCCCCACAATAGGTAAAGTCCCCACAGAACGAATCATGCTACCGTAAATGATTCCTTTAGATATACTTCATGGAGACACCGTAGCCCGTTGAAATAAAAATGACAGTAATATACTGTTCCCCTATAAAAAATGTATATCCTATAATAACCGATTGATGAATTATGTCTTATTCGAATTATCTGGGGTCTTTCTTATATAGTACCTACAAAATAAATGTTGTTATTTGAAGGTTTCCCTAGAAGAACTCCCTCTGTAATCAAGATTTTTCATAATTATTATTTAACTATATTCACGGTGTTCTATTCCTGTGAACACAACTGAAAATGTGTTATCGTTAATTTATGTGTCGATCATATTTAACGTATAGATATAAAAATATATCCTAAATTTAATTTTTACAAAATATTATAATTAGTGCTGAATTAAAACTACATGTAGGGCTATGTCACAACCGGCAAATTAGAAAATTTTAATCTAAGACTCCATGTATGTGGCACATTAGAATATTTTAATCTAAAATGGGTAAAAATGTACAACACATATATAAAAAACATACGCTGAACCAGAGTAAGAAATGGATTGATTTCATAATATACAACGCGTCATAAATTTTTGTATATATATGAAAAATAATTTTATTTTAATAAATTTAATGAATAAATAACACAATAGTAGTGTTAAATCTTTTACAATTAAATTGATTTTAAGAGTAAATATACATATTCATACAATTTAACATGCATAAGTTATCTTTAAAATATAATTGCATATCTACAATTATTTTACTGCTATCAGTTTCGAAATCATTATTTTGCAAATCTTTCGGGTAAGAAGTTAGTAGTATTCAATTGAACTGCAACAGATCAAGAGTCAAATCTCTATCTATTTACTTAAAGAGAGAAATTATTGCCTAAATGTTTATTGGCTGAAAATAGAAATTGAGCAAGATTATGCAAGTAAAGCGCATTTTAATAAATGAATGACTATAGATGTAAATTTCCTACTATATTACACAACGACATGGTATAAAATAAATTTAAAGTTCCTTAAGGCCCCTCCCACTATATTATATGTATTACAATTGCGCAGAAGTAGGTATTGCGTGTTTTAGTCGAATTAAATCAACTTACACTGTATAATATTGCGAGTGGCGCCACCCAATTGCGCAACTCAATAACTGCTTTGTCGTAATATAATGAAGTATACGGCATGCTGCTGCAGTGTGTCAACAAAAATCCCCGATTAAACCCCTAATCAGATATAATGATTGAAAAGATAAAAGTAAGAAAACAAAAGCGCTTTATAATTACAAAAATGTACAGAAAATATGTTTAAAAATAGACATATGAAAAACGGATAAACAAAATTCGGTTTGATGTGCACCACCTGAAAATGAAAGAATAAAATAATAATTATTAGTTATATAATTTATTCCTTAAAATAATTAATCTTAATAAGTAATCTCAATCATCAAAATGTTGTTAATGAATTTACATTATATTAAGTTTATTAGTTTAAAATATTTAATTTAAACATTAAAATTTATTGTCTACTGAAAATGCAGAAAATCATTATTTAAAATAAAAAAATTCAAATACGATTAAATGAGCATATCCTATATATTATACGACGTTACTAAGGGCACATTTAGGGTTTTGGTTACTTAGTAAGGTAAACTATAATGAAAACAGTCGTTTTAAATAATAAAAGAGCAAAAAACAATTATGCATAACACAACATGAATAGTACCTATAGCTATTCTATAAAATTTTTCTTATTTTGTAATTTTAACCTACAATTAATACACTGGATACGTTTTGACTGTAAACCATTTTTATACTGTGTTATGGATAAGGTCCAAAAACGAAACCATACTCACGCTTATTTGACTGCTGCATGATTGTCGATAACACCCCTTAGATGTTTGATGTATTCAATGGCTCTGCGCAACGTCTCGATCTTGGTCGGTTTCCTGGCTGGATAAGACTTCTTAGCCAGAACTGGAATCGCCGCTCTCAGCTCGTCAAGAGCTCCGTTCATCTTCGCAATACGACGACGCGAGTAGTCCGGGGAAGTCTTCTTACTCTTAGTCTTAGCATAGAAATTCAAGAACTGGTCGGGCATGCTCTTGCTTTGAGTGCTGCAGCCGTCTACAGTTGGCAATTGTGAAGGCACGGTATAGTGATGTGAACAGTGATTACTTGGTCTTTGAGGAGTGCAGCTGACACGAGTTGTGCAACTACTCTTGAATTCTGGCACGTCCAAGGCGTATTGAGGTAGTTGGCGGTTGCTCTGGTATTGCAAGCTCGCTTCGTTAGCAGAAAAATTATAAGGATCGTGGTAAGCATAAAAGTGAGGAACGTAGTAATGACTTGGACCGTTTTGAAGTTGAGATTGCGAAATATAAAAATTTCTGACATTCTCGCTGTGTTGGGCAATTTGAAGGTTATAACTGGATTCATTTAACGAAATAGTGGAGTTATTTCTGGTAGAAGAATTGATTTTCCCGCCTTCTTCATTTAGAAATTGCGTTATATCATGGTTAATGTTGTGAAATTTCGTATCATGATACTCAGAAGAATTTGTATGTAAAAATGAGTGGATATCAGTGGCAGACATTCTGCTGCAGTTAGGAGCAAACGCCATTTCGAGAATTTAATTGAGACCTTTTAATGAATTAATTTAATAACCTGGCCAATACGTATTAATATAGAACATCAAACATGGGTTTTTGTCATCATTGATTAATATGCACTTCAATTAGTCGGCAAATAGACAATTCTGATTGGCTAACACTTTTGTGTTCTTTAATAATTGGTGTTTCCTTCAAAGTCCAAAGAAGTAGCTCAACTATTGGTTTTACACGTACATAGTAACTTGATCAAGTGACGTTTTCCAACGGAACGTTAAGTTACAAAAATATCAATACAATTATTATATACTGTTGAAAAAATCGTCTATAAATAGATCGTCTATATCGTCCGTCCAGTTTTGTGAACGTGGATGGGAACGTGCAGTGTGCACTTTAGTGTAAGGCTTTGATTTATTACAAATTGCTGGGTTATATACAATGAAGGAGTGGCACATGCTTCCGCACCTTGTAAATAATCTTGAACAAGTCACAATTTATTACATTTATAAATTAACAATTTAAATAAACCGTCGATATTTCATGTAATTTTGAACTTTATAGCCAGCTATCATTTAACAAAAGAAACACGGCACAGCTGTGAATCTGCTAGTAGGCCTTAATGTTTAAAAAGTAGTCGGATGAAAAATATTATATACAAATTTCCTCTATAAACTACAATAAAATGATGTGAAACACTGACTCAATATTTTATAAAGTAGCCTATAATTTCATGTAAAATATAGTTAGAAAAGTCAAGATTTTAGATAAAACTAATTAAATTATATAAAAATGAAAACCCTAGCCGTTTTGTGAATAAAGTTACATGTATTTGTTTATTGTTTAATATTTGTTTATTCATTGTAATTTTACACGCACAGGCATAAAGAAATTGTTAGGTTAATATTAATTAAAAATGTTGACTATAAATAATCGCACATAAATAAATGAAAAAGATAAACATAGACTTTAATATAAACTTTTCAGAAAATTATAGTCTTTATAAAATTGGAAATTTTTATGTATTTGTCAGTTCGGGGAATTCTAAAAAATATAAATGACATTTGGCTATAATTGATTAAAATGCAAATTTGTTAATATATTTTTGTAAAAAATGAATTAAACATTTTAAAAATTCAATATTTACATAATATTTTATTAACGGAACATATATGCAATATAGACGTACAGTGTTTTTCATATATTATTCCATAGATATCGATTTTTCGTACATCTTTGTGGAAAAAAATTAAAGATTCAATTATGATCTAATGTTTGTTGTAAAATATCTGCATAATATTATAGTTTAATTAGTTAATGGGGTTAATATCTTTTATTTTTATAACATTTATATCTATATATATAATATATAGATATAAATATTAATATATATATGAAGTGTAAGCCTACATAGTTATAATTATAAGATTAAAATACTATACCTATAGACATTAATACAGCCAAACAAAAGAGCTTAAAAAGGGATTAGAAAATATGTTTTAATTCTCTATTGTTATATTCTACCGCACTGATTTGTTTGTCCATAATTTAATTCAGTTTAACTACCTTTCATAGCTCTCATATATTCTATTTAATAACTTTTATTTCAATATATAATAAAATTAATTTTGTTAAACCGTTTTTGAAAAACCTTATTTATTTCTAGCGCTTATTTCTTATTACTTGCTGCATCAGAGTAAAGAATTATAAGTGATGAAAACAATACATAAATTAAATGAATGCCTAACTATATTGGCAACAAATTTCAATATCATTATCCACTAAACTAAAAATATAAGTGATGTCACACCAAGAGTGACTGATTATATATAATAAATGTAACAGTATACCTTCCAAATAGTCGCCAGGTTGGCTCCGCAGGGACCTCTAGGCTAATAGTTATAGCTAGTTAAACTAAGGCGTGAAATAAGTACAGTAAGTAAGAAAGGCGTGAATTTGGCTGCTGTGTCTAAAAGATGGCTAACTATACAAAATTGTGTAAAATGTGGCAAACCTAGCAGTTTGTGGCAAGCAGTCAATCCATTGGTCTGGGTGCTTTGTATGTGTAGAATGCTTGTAATACTTGATCATATTATATTGAATAACGTAATTGAACATTCTAAATATATATAATTTTGTGCAAACATATTTACTCTTGCATACCCAGTGGACTTGATCAATATGATCTCTTTGGAGATTATTTGCGCATATTTGGAATTATTTCCCCAGAGTGTATAGCTGTAGGCCCTACACATATAAAAACTAAAAGTCAGGAAAATACAGCTCACTGAAAGCAAAACTCTGGTCACAATTACACTAAACAGAAAAAGGTAACTCATTTAATTTATGTAAAACATTTATAGGATAAACTTTCAAGAAATAAATTCTATTGAAGGTTCCATTACATTTACCATGGAAAAAGATAGCTCCAATCGGGTAGACCCCTAGTAGTACCATTCCTAGATGATGTTCTAGTGACTATGAAGGTAGACAATTCTTTTAACAAACTAAACTCAGCCATATCTTAACTTTAATTTTATCATCCACAATAAATCAGTTGACTTATAATTTATTATTAATGTTGATAATATAGTAACCTTTCGTAAGTGGACTACATGGAGGAGGGGGGGGTATGTAAAACCAAACTTCCTATCATCAGATTAAGCTGAAATTTGGTATGCAGATACCTCCTAAAGACGTGTCGAGCGATTTTAATTTTCAAAAAAAATTATCGATTAGTATCATTTTTATGACCTAATTACGTCATAAACTCTATTTTAAGAAAACTATAATAGGAAAATAACCATATAATATGCTATATATTCACCAATAAATACTATAACTTTTGTTCAATGCAACCAATTGACTTGATTCTTTTTGCATGTGATTCCAGACCTATATTTGTTGATATATTGTATTATTATACTACTTATACAAATAAGCTATAATTAGTGTTCATCTTATTTGAGTATTATTTTAAATTGCTGGTTATTTTAATAATCAAGTCAAATGGATATAATTTACGATAAACTTATTTTTTCTATTAATGTTGCAAGTTTCAGGTCCTAATATCTTCGGCAAGTATGAAAACCCAGGGGGGTATAAAATGGATCAATAATAACACAATTTTTTCTGGTATGTAAAAATATTCGAAATAATTTTTGTTATATTTTTTAGTTAGATAAAAGTATTTTAGTCACTGAGTAAAAAAATCAGGGTCATACGTTTTATAGTTTAATCAAAAACAAATTGGCATACCCCCCACCCCTCCACGTACAAAGGGTTAAGCCCGATTTTATCTCAATATAGATATACAGGTTTTATGTATGAAAGTTGGTTGCAGCAATTGTGATGCTTCCTACATTGGAAAAACAGTAAATTCCTTGAATTAGCGAATAAAACAACATGATAAAGCTGCACTTTGAAATCTACAAACAAAAATAAAAGGTTAACTTGCAACATTGATTGTTTCTTGACTTATAATTACTTTTTATAATGTTATTTAGGTTTCATTAAATATATTTCAGAGTCTTGGTTAGCCGTCATTCTTGAATTAAATTATATTAATATTGAATTTTTGTCCACATTGACGGTTTTATGAAGTATAAATAGTTCGTGAAATAAAAGTTACCGTAGCATAGGAGTGATGTGCTGGCGACATATGTATTAAAATGAACAATACAGAAGAATATGTTAAAAACCAATTTTAATACTTATAATGTCGCCAGCACATCACATTTGATACGATGACTGTTAATTATGTACTATTTATACGAAAGCACTGAGGTGGTGAAATTTCTTTCATTATATATCTTACATAACTTACATAACTCCTTACATATTATATCTCTTATTTAAATCATGAAAACAATGGTCCAGAAAAGGCTTCAATTTATACAATAGTATAAAATTATCATAATATTTTGATTATATCAAAATGGAATATTCCGGAAATAAAAATAAATGATCAAAATAGACAACTATGATACAAAAGATGGCAGTATATTTTATTGAGTACATATTGTTACTTACAGTATTGTTTCCTTCACTTGTCAGATAAGATAAATACTTTGAACTGAAGTAATTTAAGATCACATGCTATATTATAATATTAGTATACAAGATCTGAATATATATTACAAACTGGACTGATGTACCATATTGACCGAATATGAAACTAAAGTACCGATGTAATAGAAGAAAACCGATTACAAGGTTACAAATTGGTCTTTTTAAAAGAACCAATGCAGTTTTTAAATATTAATTAATGCGCCGTTAATACACAAATATATATCATAGATTTAAGTGACGTTTCATGCTTTAGATTATATATATACATATAATAATATTATGTTTGCAAAATATGTAAAAATAAAATAGTTGGCACCGAAAGAAAAATATTTTTTTATGTAAACAATGGCTAAAATAAGTAGTACAATATATTCACAATGAAATGTTTAACTATACACACAAACAATGGATACTGGTAGCTATATTATAATATTATTACACTGTCCTGCGATTGGTTAATAGGTGTCTACGTCACATCACTATGGTAAAAAAAATAGAATAATGTTGTTAAGTGTTCGTATCATTGTTACAGAGTCACACAGAGTTTCGGAGGCACACTCGCTGTCATGAAAAATTATGAAAGAAGTAGTAGTATGGAAGGCGCATTTCTAGACCTTCCCCTAAAACTCCCATAAAAAACAAGAGACCGAGGAAATGCAACAAATACTGGGATGAAACGTGAGGGAAGATATTTAGAAGACACAAGTTTGACTTCCTGTTTCCCAGTCAATAAATAGGCAGATATTAATCTTGTTGAAATGGCAGAATAGAAAATTATTTATTGACCATTTTTAATGGTTTTACAAATCACAATATTATTAATTTATAAGTGTGTCGGTAAAACGAACGTGAATAAATAATATTTTGCAAATTAAAAATAAACTACACGAATGTAAAGATTGAGACACGCCTGTCTAACAAACATTAAAACAATGGTGTCCTTATTCTCTTTACACTATATTCTAATTTGTTGAACGCAGTATTTGAAAATAAACAGTGCGCAGAGAATTCGTTAGCGATATACATTTTCGAAAAATATTCATGAGCAAAGAGAGTTCCAGAAAGGTTGAAAAATCAGGATTCGTCCTCTTTCTAAAATAAAATTATTATTTCTTTGTGCGAAAACATGGCTATGAAAGTGTGTAGGAAGATGTGACGTTTCTCATGGAATGAATTCTGATTTGTAAAGATGAGCAACTCTTAAACCTGAAATATCGGACTCATATTTAATAATACTTTAATTAGTACATTTTACTGCAGTAACAAATCCGAAAGTGACTAAAAATTTTACGTCAAATTTTATTTTTAACAAATTAAATGTTGGCAGTTTTAGTAGACAGAAATAGAATGAATTTGGAAACATACCAAAAGCAATCAACTCTTTTTAAACAGCATCTGTAGTCCAGATAACATCTTTCCACAGTGTTGGATATGACTCAACTGAGGACACGATTTATCGAAATGGGAAGAGCTAGTGATTGGACTTATTGTGCGAGGATGAATGCGACGCGGTGGAACTTCTCGAGCTGGTTGACCCGGTTCTCTGCGGCACCCCAATGGCCAGGGAAGAGAGTCGGTTCTTAATGTGCAGCCCCCCAGCAGAGGTGCTGTGAGGACGCAGGTCAGAGGAGAGCGAGGAGAGGACTGAGTCGCGGGGAGAGAGAGTTACCAGATGATTGGAGTTGCGGAGGATTGGGTCCGAATTTGAGTAGAAGTCTGCCTGGGCTACGATTTCGGCCGCCAGTTCTTGGTCCACCGTCTGTCGCGAAATAAGTTGAAGATGACAGTTAAGGTTCAAATTAGCGAGATAATACTAGCGGAACAATTTGTCAACTGTCACAGTAAACTTCACACATCGGAATATATTTAATCGAATATAGACCTGTTAAAAAATAAAACTACCAATTGAAATCCCTTTCTGGAACTATTTAATGGTTTATGATTTGTGGTATAGGATTACTTTTAACTTTTCTAAAATAATGGTATAATTTCATTGGCTTGTACCTGAGAGAATGTGTAAATTGTAATTCTATTTTTTCTTTAGAAAAATTGACATATTCTCACATTACCGGCACACAACTTGTCTGCTTGCATCTCTACACATAATTGCTTCTGAAAACTATAATAAAATTATAATGTCAAAAATATACAAATAAATATATATTTTTTGTAAAAAATAGGTGTATCGTTATTTAAATTGGCACAGTGATTCATAGACAAAAAAATAAGTTGTTCCCACATATATTATTACTGTGGAATATACTGAAAAAATTGATGACGTAATATATGACTTTAAAATATGTTTAAAATAGCCTTTTTATAGATTTAAAATAGTTTGTATAAAAAGTATTTAAGCTTTTATGTTGAAACTTTCAATGATCACTTAAATCGTAAGCATTTGTATGGCATTACTGATAACTAGTATGCCGTCATAAATTAGTGTTCAAAATTAACTAAAGACAGGTTTTCTACATTGTTTCCCCCCCAATCTAATGCACTATAATTAACGTATCTTTGTTACTAAATAGATAGCTATCTAAGTGGCTGATGTAGAAAATATATTTTTAATAAAATTAAAAAATTGACTTCCAAAAGCGACTTGAGATTACATCACAAAACTCGCCACCCCAGCACAGCACTAAACTCCTAAACTCCCCGACAGCCCCTCACCTCCTTGCAGGTGTCTCGCTTGGTCCTGATCTCGACCATCTCCCTCTTATGCTCGGCATCCAGCTCCGTGCTCTTCAGCGTCTCCTGGTCCAAGAGACTCTTCTTCTTCTCCTGTTGCAGCTGCTCCAGCTCCAAGCGACGCTGCTCAATCAACTGGGTCAATTCGCCTGTCTTGCGCTCGTGCCGACGTTCCATCTGAGCGATCTCAGCGGCCATGCGCTGTTTATCAGTCTCCTCGAACTGAAACGGGGGGTGGGGGGTCAGAGGCGACGATGGGACTGTAGCAAGAGCAAGGATAGTATGCCTTTCAGGGTGTCCACGTTTTCTAACAACAAAATCGAGTTTATTCGAGTATATATTTCGAGTATACAAAAGAAAAAATGTGAGTATATGTAGAATTAAAAAAATATATATAGATGATAATGATACATGTATATTATGACATCAATAATAATTATCATTAAGTCAACCAACACTCTCCAGAGTTTCGCGTCATTTTGCAAGAGATTTAAGCAATTATGCTGCTAGAATGTCTTTTTCACGCAACTCCTTCAGTCCAGCAGCTATTTGCTTGCATTGTTCAGCTGCAGAATTCTAATAACTCACAAAATGCTTTCAGAGAACTGCAGCCAGCTGACGTCCTAAAAATACAGAACCGAAATAGCGCGTGACAATATGATGTATTTTGTCATTCCAGAACTTTATAAGGAGGTCCATCTGACACTTTTGAGAAATCATGTTGAGGGATACGTCAAACATTACTACATACTCATCAGTCTTACTCAAACTGTTTACTAACTCTTTCTCAAGTAAGGGAGAAACAATGTATAAAGTATACAAAGCATATAACAGGGTGGCCGCGTTTGGTACTCAAAAAAAATCACGTATATCGTTTGAAATTCACGTATATATATAGTCAATTAATA
>JAUZND010007483.1:0-10322 GCA_034780555.1 Coelogynopora nodosa | reverse complement strand
TAGCAAAATCGAACTCTGTGACCTTGAATTAGTTGGAAACGACCTTGACCTTGTTTAAATCGGCCAATAGGAAGCCACAGCAACCAAAAATCAAAATACTCGTGAAGTAGAAGTCCCTATTCCTTACTACAGTTATACAAGCTAGAATTGATTACAAAATGTCTTATTACTGTTTAAGATATTATTATATTATCATATTAAGTAATATGAATAGTAGACTATAAACCATAATATGTTGTTTTGCACGATAAAAACTATCCTACAAATAGTTTTGAAATAATTTGTTTAATTGAATATAATTGCCTACATTATAGATATTTTAAAATATAATTTTTATCAAAATAAATAGTATATTTATGATTTCATATTAATCTCAAATGACAAACTTATCTATAATTGTCGTTAATAATAAAAACCAAATGTAAATTATTCAAATATTTTATTATTAGGTTAATAATAAAGTTAACATTCTCTGGCTCTAAAGTAAGAAATATTTTTAAACGTTTATTGTCATTTTGAGTGGTAAAATATGTATTGTATATATTTAATTTTCATATTTTTAGTTTTAATGCTCAAAGAATGTTTAAATTTTTAAGAGTATCAAACTTAAAAAAAAAGATTACATATAAAAAATATGATAGACAGATTGATTATCATAAACAATTAATTATATTAATAAATTATTTTTAAAAAATTTGTAGAAATATTTTTCTTAATTAGGAAACACAATAATGCGATAGACAATATGGTGGTGTGAGCGCATGACTCTTTTCTTCGTCTTCATTTTCAGATGGTCATTAATAATTTCCAGTATAATGCGGGGGTGTAAATGAACACATATAGTAATTTATTAATTATATTGGTGTGCGATACTACAATAATACAAAACAGAGAAGAAAGACGGTTAATAAATTAATAAGATTAGAAAAATATGATTTGTGATTTGATAAATATTTTAAAAGTGTAAAATAATATTAATTGATTTCTGAAAAGGCAAATACATATATATTAAAACCAGTTTTTTCAATTAAAAAGAATTTCCTTTAAAAAAATAAATGGTAAATAATAATAATATTATGTATAATTTTATACAATAAAACATATTATTCAAAAAAAATTGATATTGATATTCGTACTTACTTTTATATTTATTGTAAATAATTTTAAATTTATAATTAAAATTATTATTTCTATTAAACAACCCATTAAATTACATTTTCCAACACACCCGGAATTTCTTTAATTAATGTAATATTAATTTTAAAATATGATTATGGTATTGCCATATATATATATATATGCCATTATATAATTTAAAATGTTTTTTTAATCTTTTTATTTCTTTTTATTTTCCATCTTTTTATTTATCGCATTTAATTTATTTTACCGCCCTTCTTCCCGTCCATCCAACTCGAGTTAAATGCGTGTTTTGTGTGATATTTTCTCCAAAGAGTGAAAAATTATTGACATTGTACGTGACTTCATACAAACTAATATTCTTCACTATTTATTACTATATTAAAGACACCAGTTATTTCAAGTGACTGATGCAGTTATGAAAAACGCGTAGAAGATATAAAAATAAAGCTGCAACTGACGCAAATTTTAGGTTCCTGTATTTGATCTAAAGAAGGGTTATTTAGTAATTTCAAAGAAGTTCTTTACTGGCAGTCATTTATTCTTGAGAGCTTTATTCTTCTGGATTGAAAAGCGGTTACTTAAACGGTATCTTTACTCTAAACAGCAGGAATCGAAACCTTAAATAGAAAGTTCATGAAATGGTGTTTTATAAATTGTATTTTACTGGGCTGATTGAGGGTGTTAAGAAAAAACATCGTAATTGTTTCTTAAATGACTATGCTTTAATGAAAAATGTCATTAAATAACTGTCCAATTAAAAATATGTTTTTCTGGTTTGCATTATTTTATCATTTAAACGTTTGAATATATCTTGACAATTTGTATAATTTGTATAAATAATAATTATAATAATTATAATAATGGTTTTTCATAGGAAATAAAAATACACAGATTTGATATAACATAATGAAACAATATTTATTTATATTTATCAAAATTTATTATATAACAAATCATATAAAATCATTTAGAATAAATGACATTATATATTTTACATAAAATTCAATTGTTTCGACTTATTTTAAAATTTATTTAAAAACTCTAACCTTCAAACATCCCTTTTATTCATTTTTTTACGATGTCGGTAGAGATAATCTTCATTCAAAGTCGTAATGGGATAGATTTATTCGTAAGTCGTAAGGGGGATTTATTACCCCCTATTAAAAAAAAATAATCTGCTATTCTATATAATATGATGTATATATGTATTTTCTAAATTAAATAAAATTGTCAAATTTATTCACATTGTTTCAAGATTTAGCTTGAGAATTTTATCGATTTAAATAAAATAAATATTTGACATCAATAACTAATAATCTGTCCGCACATTGAGTATAAGATATAGACATAAAATTACTTAAATTATGTAAAATTACTAAAGTTATTGATTCATTCATCAATACGATCTCTATTGTATAAGATTATATCACTTAATGTATTTCATAACGTACAGTACACAAGCTGACATTTATGTTTTAAAAAAGTCTAGTTTCTGTGTATTATTTTACTACGCCATTTAAATTTACGTGTATTATATAATATAATTTATGCATACTAGTTGCAGAATATTTGTTTTTTCACAATTATTCATGTGTATAATTTTGTTATTGTACTTATTTATTATAATAAATATTAAATTTAATAGATATCTAAATTATCTTTGAAATATATAAATTGGTTTATTTAAAATTATTAATATAAAATTACTTATTATGTTGATTGAAAAATCATTGTATTAATAACATATTTTGGATAGATTATAAGTAGGACATAAAATTCTACTTCAATATTATATAAATAAACCAAGTTAATGTAAAACAAATAAGTAATTATATATAACTGCTTTACATGGTGTAGATAATTCTTCCTCACTGCCTTCTTTATGTGAACATTGGAGAGTTGCGTGTGAATGAAAAAAATATGGTAATTATGATGTGAGATTAATGTTTAAATTTGTCGTGTTTAAATTAGTTTTCTATTAATGAAATAAAAATGCATTATATTTAAAAACGAATATTTTTATTAAATACGTTGGGTTTGTTAGATTAAATTATTTTATTTAAAATGTCAAATGCAAACAAAAGTGAACATTATACATTTTCAAATTCAATTATACTAGACACAATCGAAGATTCAAGCAAAAATGTGATATTTGAAATACAAAGCCTATTACTTTAGAAAAGTATTACATGTAATATAAGCTTTTATCGCTATACCACAGCAACATTCTTACGTTACTATTGTTTATTTTCGAAGTAAACATTGACAGCATAATTGACAGAAAACTTTCAAAAACATTAGGCACCAATATGTGGTTACACAGCGCACAAAATGACGTCACGACAATGTATCCCTAATTCTTCGTCTTATTGTTTATGTGGAGTGCTGGTGCCATATTTTCTTTATTATAAAACTGTTCATTTTTCTTACAACATTGTGGCCAATGTGTGTCTGACCTAATAGTATGGTGTCAATGTTCTGCGGAACGTTGTCTTGAAAAAAGAATTAAATGTGTGTCGAAAAATTAGTCCAACATTTCTTATGGAAATATATAATATATGATCTTCCGGACAACATTATATAAAAAGGTATCTAAAATATAACATATCAATCTATAAAATGGTTAATCATTAATGTAATAAAAAGGGACCATAAGGAATATTTTGTTATATAGATATGAAAATCCAATTAACTCATGATAATTATTTTGAAAGTTAACAATTTAATTTTAGGTGAAAAATATAATGTTTATATATATATATTAAAAACACATGACAATTAACATCATTTATCTGACAGAAATAATCTATAAATAACAGTTTTAAAAAAAATTGACATTAATGATTTGCTATTTTTAATTATAGATAATTAAAAATGAAGTGTAGTAAATGTTGTAAATAAATGCGGTTGAGAAATCAAAAGACTGTAAAATCATTGCAGTTGTGAAGCCAAAAAGGTGTAAAATCATAAAAAATACAAATTCTAAACATCAATAATCCAACAAATGAATAGTGTTCAGTCAACCCAACCCACAAGTACTATCCAAGCAACTAACAGAAACTCCGAGTTTCCAGAATTCATTTCACATGAATAACATCTGCTATAAATTTTAATATATATACTAAGCTTACTGACATCTGGGTCAATTATGGCATGAAAGAAAAAAAACTTTGAAGTCATATATGTAGATTTTCTAAACACTAGAAGCGCCGGACCCGTCAATTGACGATTTTTCAACTTCAAGTACATGTAACTTTTTTTTGATACCCTTTTTTCTTTATTTCTTCCTCCACTAATTTTTTCTTGACGAGGTGCGTAAGCAGACCACTTTTTTAAAATATTATCTCTTCATAAAAAAAAGTTGTGGGTAGTTATACCTTTAAGCGCCGAACCCGTCAATTGACGATTGCTACAAAATATACGTCGAAAATCAAATGTCAATTGCGTAGTTATAACACTTATTAAGTACTATAATTGAACTGTGTAGCATATATTAACATTATTTTTATTATAATAATATTATTCTTTTTATTATAGTTATACTGTACATACAATTACATAAAAAAAGATTAAATGATCAAATAAAAAGTCCACATTTATTACACATAGATACAAACAAAGTTACTCATCACAGCATATTATGATACACATGACAGCCTGGCATTTGCCACAGACAGGTTTGACACATTTTCTACACAAATTAACTGCCCGATTCTTGTGACAGTTGACATGAATTTGACAGGTCACTCGAGTTTCGAGAACCACGGCAGGATCTGGTCGCACTTCATCGACGTCTTTTTGGAGCTCTTTGGACAGTTGTTGAACGAAGTTGCGTCTGCTGATACGAGAGTGTGTTTGTTCCTTGAAGAGCACCCAGACGTTTATCGCAGCTAGATCAAGAATATTGAAGAACACGTCGCCGAAAAACCAGCGTCAACATCCTGACTTTGTGAATATCTGTCGACACATGCTGTCGAGCGCGTCAACGCCGTATTTATTATTGTTATAGAATGTCACACTTTCGGACCTTTTCTTTCCATATTACTGGCGAACAGCACCACGGTGTTGAGTGGAGAGAAGATGCACTATCTTTTTAGCTTTCGCTTGATATCGTGTGAGGTTGAAATCGCTGCATTCGAAGAAAATAGAGTCATGGAGTGCTAGACGTTGAGGAGGAGGGAGTTCACGGCGAATCGCACGTACCGTTCCAACGATTGTAGTTCAGACTTGGAGCATTAGGTTGGAACGATGTTTTGATGTAAAAAAATTGACAACTGTTACGTTATAGCCTTTGTTATAGAAAGGCTCCATAAGAGTATGTACAATGTGAGTCCCAAGAGACTCATGCCATGTTTCATCACGGCCGAGGTAAGGCTTTAATTATAGCAATATTTGGATGAAACGTCCGCCAATATCCAAAATTTGATTCCTAATTTATCCGGTTTTCATGGGATATATTGCGTAAAACGACAGCGTGTTTTAGTCGGGAATAATTGTTCGTCAATTGTCAGGGATGACGACGGGCAATAGCAACGTTGGGAATTATATACAAAACGATCTAAAACAGTCGATATTAGGCAAAACTTGTCATGTTGTAGATTTCTACGGCGATCCTGTCGGCGATCAAATTGGAGAAACTTCTTGATCTCTCGCATTCTTTGACGACCCATGGTCTTGTTGAATATAGGGAACCCATGGATTTTGGACCAAAGTGTTTCGAAGGGGTAGTTGCGTTGGTTCATACTATGATTCCTATATTATACTAGCAACGGGATCGGACACTCTAAATTCAGCTAATACAGACGTGGTTCGGTTTTTCTGCACTTCTCTATCTAATGCAGGTAAAAAGATAGATTTTCAGAGAGTTATATCTACGTGTTCTAATTCATTGATATAAACAATATATATACATCAAAACGTGCGCCAGAATGAGAGCTACAAGAATATATAATTTGTAAGAGGATAGCTTGAATAATAATAAACTTTTCTCGATTGGACATTTGACATGTATTTTACAAATCTAACTAGTATAAGATAGAATCGTCAATTGACGGGTTCGGCGCTTGTAGGTATATTAATATTCCGGCGCTTCTAGTGTTAATAAATATAATGTATGTCAAAATGTGAAAGAAAAACATTATTAATAATGTAGCATTAAATATTACACGACATCTATATGAAATATTACTTACTTTATTCTTTCACATCTATGGACAAATCAATCGATTAATATTACAAACGGTTGATGCATTTAAAGTACATGGATGTATCTCAAATCTTTGGTTTCACCCTGGGAATACCAAGGTATGTACCTTTAGAATTACCAACGGAGGTCAATTTGAACACACCAAAAATTATATTTTTTATTTCATTCCAGTTTATATTTTAAGAAAAATATTTTAGTCAATATCAAAGATAATAGAATAGTATTTAGCTAATATAAACAAAGTCCTAGTATAACAATAAATTGTCATCAAAAGTCACCTAGTAGAGTGTTCACAGGTTGGTTGCACTGTTGCCAGCAAGTGCTAAAGCAAGTTCATCACTAGACAATTTTGATCTAACTATTGAGGACAGATGTTTTAGAGTTGCCTAAAAGTCAAATCAGTTAAGTTAATACGATGTCTGTTCAGCAGACATAGGCCTACTACCGAATACATGGTGGAGAGGTCAAATTGACCACCCCTTGAAAATTCTAGAGTTAAGGTAAATACCGTATTTATTAATTAATGTTACGGACTGGTTACTGCAAGTCTAATGTAGGACTATGTTATAGATGTAAGAAAAAATTAGTACTTTGATGAAATGCGATCTCTATATGAGAAGATGATGAACGGATCTGTGTCCTCGCGGAGCATGCTGAATACTTGAAGATGTCCTTCAGAACTAAAGCACTCTGGGTTCAGTACATGGACATAATAGATATCTTACGCAGATACATTAGAGTATAAGAGCGCACTGTTAATTGAGCTTTACATTTACAGACCATACAGGAGATGTTACCTTTTCTGGCAGCTTCGGGCCACAACCTGTACACCAAATCTGCCAGTCTGTATCTACAACAGATGCTCAACCTAAAGTCGCCATACCCCGATATCCAAAGTTCTCCAGTATCTACAGGAAAGAGATCTGCGGAGTATTGCAAGTAGTATGCATGCCCTCCCTACAGTCAATGTTGATACAGAAAATGGATTGAAAATATTAAAATATATTAATAGAAAAGCCCCCCGAGGGCCAAGCTGTCTCTCTCGGATAAGACATAATACGCTAAGATTCATGGAGATGTTATCTAAGTCCATCCACATGACCCATTCCACATATTATTATTTATAGTAGCGCAGAAGAAAAACTAGCAAGTCGGCTCTCAAATTTGAGTTATGCACCTATCAAACAGCCCTTTTTGATTCGCCTCCAGCTTAGAGAAGCACACAAACAAGATATCATCGGTCCTGATCTCACAAGCCACATCTTAGATGATGACACTCAGTATGTCATGGAATGGTGGGCCACTATAATTGCTCCGTATTCCCTGGAACAATGAATTTACCTACATATACATATGTGATCAATATATCGAACATGTAACAAAGAAGTATGGAAATGCTATATAGTCGTAGCTATAAAATTTATAAACAAAGGACATGACTCACACAAGATGTTCAAAACGAAAAAAGAGCCTAACAGTGGCATTTGGATTTAACTTGCTAAATACAATGAAGAAAGAATAACTCCATAACAATAGGGAGAATAAACAACGTTTTATTATGATGCTTTATAGTCAAGAACTTCAAAAAGCAAATTGTGAGGTACATCATTTCCCAGGAGATGCAGACCTGCTAATAGTGCAAATGCGGTTCAGTCGTCTGTCACAACTATAACTGTGGTGATTGATGATGATACAGATCTTCTCATACTCCTCTGTTACCATGATGAAAGACTAACATTTCATGACCTTTTCTTTTACCTGAACAAACAAATAGTGAGAAGTCTCGCATTTGGAACATCAAAACTATGAAACAGATGCTTGGAACGGAGATATGCAAACACATTCTATTTCTAAATGCAGTTCTTGGCTGTA
The DNA here is from genome assembly GCA_034780555.1 of Coelogynopora nodosa. Taxonomy (NCBI): domain Eukaryota; kingdom Metazoa; phylum Platyhelminthes; order Proseriata; family Coelogynoporidae; genus Coelogynopora; species Coelogynopora nodosa. The sequence continues at coordinate 2,104 of JAUZND010007483.1, read as the reverse complement.
ATACGTCTCGCCTTCATGGTACTGGAAAAGGAGCTTCCGATAATTATTTGGCTTCCATGAAAGATGTAGAAAATTCAGGAGAGCAAGCATTGGTGATAATTTACAACGGAAAATCATCTGACACCCTCGATTCCCTTCGATATCATCGGTTTTGTGAGAAGGTGGTTTCTATCTTAAACTGTGTTAAACCTCAAATCTTACCATCGACATCAACAGCAGTAATGTATCACACTCATTTTAGTTGTAAGTAAATAACTTAAGAAGAGTTATTTGAAAATTATAACCAGCAGGATGCTCATGCATCTTTTTTACATCTTTGTAATTTAATTGTTAATAATAATATCTCCCCTAACGTTGGTCCTACATTATATATTTTTGCTGGTCTTAACAAATTGTTATATAAATTTGAAATTTGTTTTAATACTAATTACATTTCTAAAAATGATTATTATGTTTCAAAATAATGCCATTGTTTGAAGGATAAAAAACACACAGACAAAATAACAGTTCACCACCATCCTGTTATTGACTGCACTTTGCTTAATCGATCTGGAAGAGTTAGTAAATAGTCACGGTCTGTATATTGTTTACCTCGTTTTCTTTTCAATAATTGTAATTATTCCATTTTTGCTATTATTTGTAATGTAGTGACATATTATACCGATAAAGGCCACTACCATACATACAATGACCACTGTACCTACTCTATTGCCACTAACTTGTATATATGGTAGGACTTGGCTCAAATGTGATGATAATATCATTTCAAATTGTAAATAAAATTTAAAGTTTTTCAATTTCACTACAACTTATATGGTATTTTATAACTTAATTAATTAGGTGCTAAACTATAAGAATGGTGTTGGGTGCACATAAACCGGTAAACTGCCGCTGACGGTCGAAAGTGCCGCAACATTGTTAAGTCATCTTTTCTTTCCTTTTTTATATATTTATCAATTGTTACACGTGTTATTCTTTATGATCCGGCTTGTCCCAAAATTCTTCTTCTTGCTTTTCGAATTTGACAGGTTGTCTTTAATATCTACAACTTTGACTTCCCATCTTATTACTATCCGGGCCTATTTTATATGGAGTACAATATATGATTGGATTGTAAACCTTTTTTTTTAATAATATTGGTGGTTTGGTGATAAAACATAATTTTGTTTGACCTTTATAAAGTTTAGTTATGTTATTCTTCATTTAAACCATTCTAATATTATTATAAAACTTTGTTTCATATTTCATAGTGTTTGATTTGTTTTGTGTTGCCATCGAGGAATTAAATAGAATGTGATCATTTTCTAATAGTAGTTTCAAAATTCAAATATGCATTTAGTTACTCAATTTAATGTACTAGTGTAATATTTAATATTTAATGTATTATTATATTAACTATAATAATTATAGTGTCACTAATAAAATTTTAATTCTACAAAAAAAATGTAGGACTATTTGTAATTTCACTAAAATATAACCATATGCAACTTAGAATCCACAAAATAAAATATTTCTATGAAAAAGGATCTACATTGTATATCTGTCAAAGAGAATTTTAGGGAGTAGTATAGGAAGGGTTGATTCTACCCCACCATTGGAAATTTGACAATAGCCCCCCTAACCCCAATTTTTTTTAAAGTCAGAATTATTATGGATCATAATTAAATAGATAGACCTTCGGAATAGTTATGAGTCAATGTAAACTTTTTGAAAATCAGTTGAAATTTGACAATGTTAAATATTTTAATGATTTACAGCAGATTATATCAAATTTTTCTATTTTTCTATAGTAATTTTAAATTAAATATATAGATAGGTCTTTGTATTAGCTATTAGTCAGTTCCAAATTAAAAAAAACGGTTGAAATTTGACGGATTTAGAGACATTTTAGTGATTTACAGCTGATTGTTGAAGAGGATATAGACAATTTAGTGATTTACAGCTGATTAAATCAATTATTGTCTTTGGCCATATATTGCACGATCTGGGTGATTTTAATGAAGATTCTGAGTCTGTAATTAGCAAAATAATACTGAGTGAACTAAACATAGTCAGGGGGTGGGGGGAGGGAAGGGGGGGGGGGGGGGTAGGGTCAAAGGTCAAA
>JAUZND010007482.1:0-10323 GCA_034780555.1 Coelogynopora nodosa | reverse complement strand
TTGAATTAGTTGGAAACGACCTTGACCTTGTTTAAATCGGCCAATAGGAAGCCATAGCAACCAAAAATCAAATATTCGATTCTGATTGGCTGAAGAATTTTCGAAATTTTGGCGCGAAAATTTTATTTTATTTATTTTTTTTTTGCGTGGGCGGAGGAGGGGGGGGTGACGTGGACCTCTTCCTTCTATACTACTCATACAATATAATACATATAAAATTGATTGCAACATTTTTCGAGAAATTCGTTTTAGTAATACGCTGGTTCCGCTGCAATGCAATGTCAGCTATAATATCGCTCCATAAGGGGACACTATTATAACACTATATTAACCCGCTACATGTTTCTCTATTGAAAATATTAATGCTAGTGATAAAATTAATTCCATTTTGAAACAGGCAACATTTCTATAAACATGGAGACGATTGCTGCTAATGTGTATTTCATTAAATAAAAAATAATGCGTCTCTGTATGACATATACCCATACAGATGAGTAATGGACCCATTCATGTTTTTATTGGGGATCGTCAACAGGCTGAAGGTCACTTTCTATTACTCTAACACGCTTTATAAATAAAGTCCCTATTTAAATTGCTTCTACCTCATCTGAAAAATATTGGAAAACGCATTAGAAAGAGTGCTTTTAATCTAGATGGACAGATTATGGCTGACTTGATAAGTGAAACTGTGCGTAATATTCAATAAAAAAATTTAATAGAGGCATGTGAGAAATTAGATGTATTAGGAGTGATATTATCATTACTATTACTAGACAGGACGGAAGAAGGGGTTATAAACAAAAACATTGGGCTAGTGGTGGTCATCATATAATTTCTTCAAAAAGACTCACAATTTCTCAAATGAAAAGTTCAAACAACACCTCATACTCTTAAGAATGCGATATATTTAGCAATTAAAGATACTGACTGTCCATGTACAGTAGTAAGAGTGAAATCTCATTATTTGATGAACTTACAATACTAATAATTATGGATAGAGCTCACTCGGTTGATATCAATCCCATAAATGATGTTAAAAATTGAGATTGATCCATTCAATATTAGCGGGTCATCGGATGAATACATTGATCTTAATGATATCCTAGACTTTTTCTACACTGTCAACTTGTCAAGGTAGATGATACTAGTAACTTTACTTTGGTATATACATTTGTACTAATTAATACACAAAATGCACTCTTTTCCGATGTGGAACTTTAATTTTGAGAAAAAATATTTGAATATGGTGTTTTATCTACCTCTATCGAGAATATATAAATAACCTCTTATTTTTTTTAAACTCAACCAAATCTGAACAATTTACAATGAGTGGTTTCTATTTGGTATCTTCCACAATAATGTTTACTTGTACAAGCTATGCTCGACAATCAAACAATTTATTCTGTGTTATTTATTTTATATAGTTTAAAAACTATATTAATGTTATTATTTATATTTTCTCTTGCTTTTATTAAAATAAAAAATGACTGATAAACCAAGTTAAATCTTCTTATTTTTATTAATAATCAAAAAACTTTACATTTATAAGTTGGGTTTTTGAAAATATAAGAAAATAAATTTTAATATATTACACATTTCCAACAAAAGTATATGTTAAAATTTTACCAAATGTTGTACACACTAAGAATCATTTTAAACTATATATAGAATACATATTTTCATCAAATTTTTGGTCTCACTTTGAGCGATATCATTATGAAAACAAATTGAAAATCTGAGTAAATAATAGGATGGAGTAGTTAAAATTTATGTAGTAATCATATAAGTAGCCTAATGGTCTATAGTTGTATGTATGACTTCTTCTAGCATACTATAAAAATTTGTTCAATAACTTTAAATAAATCAATTCTTACATTGGAGTTACTCCACCTACTCTAACTCAAGTGACCCGGCAGTTTCTGTCACACCGTTGCCGCCACTTTATCATTAACACCGAGAATGCATTACTCAATATAATCCATCTCCATAGGAATAGACGGTAACGTAGGTATATGGAAAGCTGTAATCGTTCATTGCCGTATCTCCTAGTTGTTGAAAATATACACTGTCCACGCAAAATAACATTTCATATTCTCCGGAACCATCCATAAATTTAGGTAGTCGTTGACACTTCTAGTTTTAGCAGACAAAGTCTAAGGAACACATAACAAAAATACATTATTGTTATTATAAAATATATTTGATCGGACCAATAGCCAAAATAAATTTTTTCCACAATACATATGTTATTGGCTTAAGACAAATTTTCGATATTTTTTGAAAATAGAAACCAAAACTGTGCAGAGTTTCACTTTAGGTTGTTTCGATATTTGTTATAAGGTTATGACGAGTCTCGGGGATGTACTATAAATCCTTCAATTACTACTTGCATTCATTTCAATAAATATGGTTATAATCTTCATTTAACACTCTTATATATTTTAATACTTGTGTGTTGCATATTTTATATATCTAACAAAATATGCGGGACAATACAATTTTTGCATAAACAGTAAATATTTTTGCAGTATTTCAATTATCTTACTTATTGTAGTCTTCAGTAGAGATGAACCATTTGCTTTTCTTATCCCGATACGGTAGTGCTTTACGGTGTATGAAACCGAGGATACTGAAATGACCATTCCTTTTCTTGGTTTCAGCTTCCTCGGTAGATTTAAGAAGACCAAAAAGACGTGGAATGTTGATAAAAATATCCGTATCGGACTGAAACAATTAATTAGATTATCTTGAAGTGATTAAAGTATAATATATATGTATATAGTTTTCGAGCCATCATAATTGTTTAGTGAAATAAAAACTTTTTTTAATCAGACGTAAAATTAAATATACAATAAAATAAATATAAAGCATTCTACAAACATACCATCAAGCATATTAAAAACATACAAACAAACGTTATAAACGATTCTATCAAATATACTTAACACATTATATAATAAACGTACTTTTAAACACACACAGTACTATCAAACATGCTTTCAGGCATATACTATCAAACACAAACATATACACTAAGGACAACATTTGTGGAAGGGCGGAGGGGGGCAGAGGGTGACATGAAAGTCTACCTTCCATACTACTGTAGACACACTACAGTTTTAACGTTAAGATTCAAATCACCTTTTCTATTCTACTGTGTTTTGTTCTGTTCTATTTAATATATTATATAATATTCCAGTCAATCCATTTCTTAGTGTGATTATTTACATATATTCTATTCTAAATATATTATTCTTTTCTAGTAAAATACGTTTTTAATCTGCTTCTGCTACGTTAAATAACTGACACATAAACTTTAAGCAATATTATATGTCTTTTGTACAACTATAATAGTAAAAATTATTCGTATATTTCAATATATTTGTTGAATTTGTAATATTTATGTTGAAAATGTTTATCCCTAAATAAACAAAAGCAAATTCTGCTTATTCTGGTCAAATATCCTTTATGACATTAGTTAATATTAACTGATCGAATCTGAATTTCTAAAATGTTGGAAATAACTGATATTTTAATTACATACTGGCTAATTGCAATAACGAATTTTAATATTTTGGCTGTTTTAATTAGGCACAGTATGGACCCGCCGTATATATTATTCCATTAAACTTACCTTCATTAAGTATTTTACATGTAAGCAATTTTGGGAGACCCAATTTAAAGCTGCGAGCGTTTTCATTGTAAGATTTAAATAAGTATCCATAAAACTAGGCGTAAACAAAATGTCACTATAAATGCTGTGCTCCTCTGATATTGCAGACATATTTACTGTGTTAGAAGAACCAATAACAAAAACAAGTTTTGCTGTATGTCCTTCTGTGTCGAAAGCACAGTGTGAATTTTCAGTTTTCTGTCTTGTCCAGAGACCCCAACTTGTGCGGATAGTATTGCGTCGCTCTTCATCTGTTACTGATGATAATGCGACGATTAAAATGCGATCAGACGACAGACAGTTGGAAGGTGAAAGCTCGAATACAAAAGGGGAAACACTACTAAGATTTCCTGTATGATTTTGTTTGTCAATTTGTCTGTGAGAAAATAACGACATTGTAAAATTTTTCTTTTCAAACAATTTCTTCAATGGCTCATTATGTAAATGATTCTGTTTGTCAATATGTCTATCAGAAAATAACGAAATTGTAAAAATTTCGTTTTCAAACAAATTTGTCAATGTATAATTCTGTAAATATGACATAGAATCGATTTTATGGCTGTAAATATAAATGAAAACTATTCCGGAAACACAAAATCCAAACAGAACTCCAAATAATGTTCTAATTTTAAATGTGACATTTTTCATTCTGAAAAGAGAAAAAAATTATTTGGTACACTTTGAAAATGGTATAACAAATATAAACCGTACATGGATTGTGCATAAAAAATAATTAACAATATTAGGCTACTGAAAAAAGTTCACAACTTTTTTAACAATAATGGCAAATAGACACCTTTATACAAAATGGCATGATCTATATAAATTCATTATTTTTAATTTGGCTTAGTAAATATTATGTTTGTTTTATTTTCAAAACATGTTCATAATGTTTAATTATTTTATTTAAAAAAAACTTTAATTATTTATTTTTATTTATTAATACATTAGTATATTATATTTTAAATACACGGTAGCTATTACATTACTATAGTAACTATAACATTACTATAGTCAGCCTGAGCCGGGTTTGTCACGGTTAAAGTGGAAGCAACAGTAGTAAACGAGGTAATAAACGAGAGCAGAGCGTCTTTTTTATGAAACTTTAAAAAAAATTATCTGTTATCTCGGACCTTTTTATGGATATATACAAATTCAAATGCCGCAATTGACAGTTTGCACATAGGTTGATTTAAATAGCACTATATAGGGGATCATTATATGATATATTTAAGGCAACTTTAGAAAAATATTAAATACATATAACTAATGTGAAAATTTTAACAAATAAAGATAATATTATTAGTACTATAATATTATATACTATAATAAACATATTAAAGCAATTATTAGTTAACACATATTATCAGAATTATGCCGAATGTAGAAATTTGTCTACGTAATAAAAATTGTTAAACACTTTAAAAGCTATTTTTCGTTATTTTTGTATAATAATAGGCTATACTGATATATACTCTAACTACGAATAATATTTGATAACAATTAGATTATTATAACACAAAGCTAAACACTTTTATTTTGCATTATAGAATTCTATTTTTGGATAAATATATTTTAACAGCATAGACGTGTTCAGTTTATTCATTCTAACTAATTTTTATTACCTACTAGGCTACAAAGTATAAATATTACTTCTAAAATATATAACATTGTAAAATAAACAATAAAAAAAATTTAAAGAAAATTGTAATCAATCATAATAAATAGAAGTGAAAATAAAACATTAAAATAATTACAAAATCATCATGATATATAACACATATTATCAAATATTACAGACAGTAGCACACGTCGTACAGTAACAATATAACGTATAACTTCAATTTAGACACCACAACAATATTATTATGAGATTATTACGCTTTTGTTTTAATCTTGTACTTATTCCCAGAAATAATTGCTTCATTGACACCTGATAATTTTTTTAACTGCATTCGATGCACTTGAAGATCTTTATATAATATGACTGATATAAGTTGTTTGTTTGAATGTCAAAAAGGCGTTTCTGATAGTTACATTCAGAAGGTTTGTAAAGAAAACAACTCCTTCACTTTTTATTATCGAATATGAATTCAATAATAATTATTAAATGAATTTGTTAAAAAGTCCACCAACTGTTGGTCGAAGAATCCTTGCAAACCTCTTCTCCTTTTGTTATGATATTGTCTTCTGATATTAGGAAGTTTGATGCAACAGCTACGACGGCATTATCTTTCCACTTCACAAAGCTAATATCATCAGTTCGGGTGAATTCCATAGAAATACATTATATTTTTGTAATTTCTTTCTTTGATGGCAACGGTCGATATTTGAGGCTATATCTTCTCGACATGAACACACAAACTCTCTCACATTTAACAGTTGAAGTTAAGAAAAAAAGTCACAGAAAATAATGGTGGCTAACATTTGGTGAAAGAGCTTCTGCCTGATGACTGACAATATGATATCATTGGATGATTTGTCTATTCATTGGATATATTAGATATAAGTTACCTATAGGTAACTTAAATCCGTAGGAAAAACCGAAAGACAAATCCTATGGAAATTAACCTATTTTTCAAGGTTATCAATGCAAAAGTATTTAAAATAAACAAAATGGATTTTAAAATAATCAAATTAATTAATCAAAAACAAGTGTAAGGTATTTTAGAATGTCGATAAAAATGGTCAAAATACCTTTTAATAATTATATAAAATACATTTAAATTAATTCTGAAATGTACTAATAAATACATTATATATCTAATTTTAAGCAATTATTACATTCTTTAAATTAAAAATTGTTTGTTTATCTTTTTTTTTTGTTTTAATGCCGACCTTAAAAAATAGTTATTTATTCCTCTGGTTTTTCCCCCGGATTTTTCTCCAGATTTAAGTCACAACCAAAGTCACAACTAAATCACATCAGATGGGCTTATTTAAAATGCACTACAGGTGCATAGCTAGGATTTTTTGACGTGGGGGGTTCAAGCTAAAGTATAAGTAAAAATTTCCAACAAAATGTTAAGAAAAAAAATCAAAAAAACAATTAGCCTATAAAATAGTAGTAGTAGTAGCAATAGTAGTAATAATTTATTTTGATGACTGTTATTAGTTATTATCTACATTAGTTATATAAATTTATTTACATTTTTACACCGCGGCAACGGCCGCAAATATAGAAACCTATATTATATAGGTTATAATATCATGTTATGATACTAAGTAATACGTGATGTCACGAAACAACAAATAATAGTAGCTAGGTTACCAACCTATATATAAGTTTTACAAATATAATTAGATAACCGAACATGCACAATTACATAATGAATATGAGATCTGTGTTAATAAGGATGCCAATGGTAATTACCCTGTGAACATTAGTATAATTATATCAACGAGTAAAGTAAATAATCTGAAGTCCCTTATATCGACTAATATCTAATTGCACAGTCAATTTAATTACATTTCAAATGGCTATTGTATTCACGCGCGTACATTTCAATAACGTCGTGATATTTAAGCGCAAGTCTTTATTGTACACCTTATTGTAAACTTTATTATTTACACCTAGAAATAATCTATTTCCAGTTTATTAGTAAAATTTCCTACAAATCATAAAAATTCTAACAAATCAAAAAAATTCCGACAAATAGAAGGTGTAGGCTACAAAATGTTCGACAGCTCTGACGGGGGGAAGGGGTTATGACCCCAAGACCTCCTTGGATACGCCTCTGCACTATACTTATTCAAAGGGATGTATACCAAAATATTTAATCATTTTTTCAATCGAAACAAATTTTGTGAAAAGATTAATAAATGTGTCGTTAAAAACTTGTCACAAAAAATAAACCTTATAGGTAGGTACTCTTTTAGGGAAATTTAAAATGAATCATTACAATAATTTTAAAATAAATTGACACTAAAAACACTCAGCTAAATCGAACCAAATACCTCCGTATCAGTACCTCAGTTGATTTCCTATATAACCTATATACAATGTATGTATATACTATAATATGTATGTATAACTCCATCTGAAAGCGAATCAATGGAATTATGAACTCCTACATATTGTCATTTATTAAAAAATGTATTTTACCTTTGAAATGAAAACTTGAATTAATTAACTCTTCCCCGTATGTTTATAACAAGATATCCTTCACCTAATATTGGTAGTATAGATTATTGGTACACACAAACCTGTAAACTGTAGCTTTTTTAACTCAATAATTTTTTTTTAATGTGTTAAAAAGTTATTAGTTATAAATAATTTATTTCTTTTATATGTTACAACATGTGTTACACGTTCTATCATTTGCACCATTTACTTCATAAGTTTAATTAATAAAATTAAAATCATCACATAACATAAAAAATCTATTTGAAATTATCTCTCTTATTTTATTCTAATTGCCATCAAACAGAATAGTACAATGATCCCTGGTACTGACCTCTTTGAAGCAACAGTCACTGTTTTACACAGCTTGAAATAATAATTAAAATTATGACATTTCTTACCTTTCGGGTGGTGTGAGTCTAACGAATAAAAATTGAAAGTGTATACACTTGCTTAAAAAGCATTCCAGGCAAAAATAGTTTTTCGTTATAAAAATTGATTTTATGCCTCTAAATATAGTTCACCAATAAATTATGTATAATATTGAAAGGCTTAATGCTCACAGTACCAGAAGTAGAATTATGCTGCTCATATGCTGGTATATCGACCGCACTCGCCGAGCACCCCCTCATATAGGTGAAAACCTCTTGAAATGTTAGGCTGCTGGGGTTCTTATTATAGATAGTCATATATATATATACAATAATCTGTAATATATTATATCGTAGAGTACATATACTTATATTTATTGTAATAAAATGTGTGAATATACTATAAGAAATGAGTATGGTATTATAGGTAGCTTAAATGCTCAGCTGATAAGGCCGGTATATTATGTTGGGGGGTGATGAGCCAGATGAGCATTATGTATGATGTGATATCTGATATCTGATATAATATATGATGCGCACTGTTGTATAGCGTAGACGAGGAAACAAAGCAAAGCTGTAAGAGATGAATAATGGTATATTTTATAGTAAATATTCTTAGCTTATATATCACAAATGTGAACACAATTCAATTACATAAATATTGATGCATTTAACCTTTTCCGTTGTGCAGGCAAAATTTATCTTACTACTGTGCCGGTGATGCAAATGCATCATGTTATTATTATATTGTGTAACTAACTATTATCATGTTTTAGCACCTTAAACATATACTTGTATATACAGTTTAGAAAAATACAATAATGTTTATTAAAATGTGTATAATATACAATATAATACAGTTTAGAAAAATACAATACTGTTAATTAATTTTTTTATAATATATAATATATAATACTACTCTTCTCGTATATATCGGCAATATAGTCATAAATACTTACAATTTAGACTGAACACTGGTCACAAGTATATTGGGCATGTTGTGGGCACACAAAGTTATTGCATTTATTGCAACGTCGACGAACAAGTTTTCTCGTGGGACCTTTTATTATCCATGGATTATATCCATGGACTCGCTCCACCATGGATAATAAAAGGTCCCACGAGAAAACTTGTGCATGCATGCTCACCATATTGTCCCCCGCACTTGGTTTTGTTCAGCTACAGCTGGTTCCCCCAAAATAGCACGTATTCGAGCACGAAGAGGAGTTGCCAAATTTGGGTTGAACTAAACGACGACGAAGAAGGGTGAGCGAGGCACAGGGATTTGGATAGCTTCTCGAGAAATAAACACCGTTTTGAACGGTTGTTTTGGCGGCAATTTGGATGTATTTTTATCCATAATACATACGCGTTGCAAGCCGCAGTATCCAAGAGATTGAAAAATATCTTATTCGGTCATCTATTTGATTGTCGCGTACATTTGTACTCATAAATCACTTTTTCAATGGCATCAACAAATCCCTTAGTGGAATTATCATTCAAAATCATTACAGGGTTTCTTTTTGGGATCTGCTGACGCATCAATGCAAATATGCTCATTTATGTATGCGATGTGTAAGCATCGGGCGGCACTAATACTTATATGTAAAAAATTAACGCCTCTATTACCAAAACTTGGGTATGATTTATTGTTTTCATTTTTTGTCAAAAATATTTTCAAGGTAGGCTATAAAACTAAAAGTCATGTAATGTGGGACTCATATAAATATAAAGAATATTATTATATTTATATGATTCCATATAGATTTCAACAAAATATAGAGCATTTATATAAATATATAAATCTATGTACGATTTTAAAACTTAACCATAATACACAACGCTTATGTACGGACAAATTCAAATGGCAAAACACCCCACAAATTCAAATATTAATAAACACGCAACAAATTCTAACTAAATTGTCGATGGGGTTCGGACATTCAGTTAAACGTGTGAAATAAGCTAAAATGGATCAAATAGAGCACCGGGGCGGTATTCATAGAGCTGACTAAGTCCGGTCGCTGACTAAGTCAGCTGACTATTCAACAAAACTTAGACTAAGTCAGAGAATAAAGACTGACTATAAATTGTATTGTAATTGTAAGTCACCTCAAAAGGTGTCTTACAAAGTTAGTCAGCGTCACTAGCCAATA
>JAUZND010007481.1:0-10323 GCA_034780555.1 Coelogynopora nodosa | reverse complement strand
ATACTGATTTGTATTTGTCACATGTGGTGAATTCCGGAAGCTAAAATGCTCATTAACTTTGTTAACTTAGTTAATGAGCACATACTATAGGCTATAGGTGTCATTCAAATTATAGCATATTCATACAAAATATTTTCAACAGGAATTTTTCCGTAGACCTCATTAACTTCACCATATGGTATAGATTCTATAACCCTTGTATGTGTTTATGTTGTATTCAAATTATAACATATTCATACAAAATATTTTCAACAGGAATTTTTCCGTAGACCTCATTAACTTTACCATATGGTATAGATTCTATATCCTTTGTATGTGTTTATGTTGTAGATATAATTTGTTTACAGTGTTTATTTTAATTTTTTAATATATAGAAATTGTTTTAATACAAATTATAATGATAAATTAAATAAATTATACATGTACAAATTGATCTGTTTATTTTGTTTTCTTTCAAAGAAAAAAATTATAATTTTTTGATATTTACACATTTTAAACATCAATTGAACAATTCAATATATTCATGTAAGCCCGTTGTGAGGCGTACGCAGTGATCGTCTTTTATGTTCTATTTTTACACCTGTGCTGCACTAATAGACACCAACACTGTGCTGTTTATTAAGCGCGATTTTGTGACATTCAGTTCAAACAATGTTCGCGGTCGTATTTTATGAACTTCGCGATTAATACCATTTTTTATTTGTGGTTGTTTCTTAAATTTAGGGACGGTCTATACAAAGAAATAAACTACTTGTTCTTTCTATGTATACCTGCTGCAGATTTGCTAGCAATCCAAGTGTCATGTTATATTAGTATTATTATGTGGGTCTATTATGTTGGTTATGTTGGAAGTGTAAGATGGTGAGAGAGTTTAAGATGGTATGAGACACAATTATAATAAACGCATTGACAATTAATCATTTGTTTTTCAGAGATGTCACCCATTAAGTCAGTCTATTTCTATAAATTAATATCATTTATACCTACAGGTATTAAAGTGTATTCACATTCAACAAGAAAGTTGTCGGCAAACTTCTCAAGCATTATTATCGCTAATACGATGGGCTATTTGGATTATTGCAGCCTTCGGCGCCCTCAGTTAATTTCTATTCAAGTATTACCTCTGACAGGCCACCTTGTTTATGACTATCTGGCGGATAAGTGTACACTTTTTAAAAGTCTAACGGTGGGCTTGATATTGATGATATAATGTAAAAATATTAAAAATTGTATATAAAATGAGAAATACATAAAAATTATAAAATATTAAAAATAAGAACATTTATTCGTTGGGAAATTTTTTTTGAATCCTATATATGCAACACAACTTTTAACCGACCAAACTTACTCCAAACTGGTGTCATCATAAAACATCGGGAAGCCATGTATGCAATAGTCTAGTTAAAATATAGATTGATAAATGTTCAGAAAAACCAAACAAAGTAATAAAAATAATGCTTAAACAAAAAAACGTTAGACTTTGTCACTGGTGTCCCATACTGCTTACAGACAGTATGATTTCTCATATTATAAATAATAAAGAAATTTAAAGCATCGGTTAAACTAGGAAAAATTACAAACTTTTAGGATCAACACTGCGGATTCCAAAATTTATATTACGAATAGGAAATCACGTCTTTCAATTAGCGTAATATACACATGTAGCTCAAACAAATGTATACATACCTATATGACTATAACATATCGTGGTCCATATACGAAAATAATATTATGGATGACTGTTGTTTAATGCAGTATAAAAATGTTTTTTAATACTTTTATAAATAAATAACGTTTGATGTAGCCTTTACTTTAAAGTTTTTAATATTAAAAAAACATTTTTATAATTTTTGTTTGTTTTGGGTAGTTAATATATATAAACTAACAATGTAATAAATACATTTAATAAGTTACATTTTATGAAGCAACACAGGAATCCCGCTAAAACCAATGAAACGGAAATTCATTAGACTACACAAATTTACTACTGCAGCTGCAGGAGTAAAATCTCTCTTTATATATTTATATATAATATATTAAATTAATATATATCATAAAACCCTTTCCCTATTTATAGTGTAGATAAACTGGATATCGCACTTTTAAGTAACACCATATATGGGGCATTCCCATCGTCAGTGCACGTTAATGCAGTCTAACATCATGCCCCCAATATTCAGTAGATACAAATATCCGTTAATGATAATTGACGGAATAATCCACAAATAAATTGAAATAACCCCCCATTGCTTGATTTCCGTGGATGATCTTTGATTATATATTTTTTAATTATTAAGCTTTTTGTATTTTTCGTTATGCTGAATTTCATATATTTATTCTTATTCCAACATTTATAAATCAGTGTTGCTTCAAAAAGTTCAGCAAAAACAAGAAAATATATGAAGTCTATATATATGTTATGATAATATCACATTATGATAGCAGAATTTACAGTTGGTATCTAATGATTTAAAAGAAAACTATTTTCTTGCCGTTTTTCAATCGTAATTTCAGATTTTAAAAATTCCATTCAATTAACTTATCGCCTTTGAAGAATTGATTGAATTACATGGATTATTATTAATAAATTATTTAATAATAGAGATACAATGGCAACAATATTATCATTGCCAGTTGCCTCCTATGCTCTAATTAAAACTATGTCAAATAAAGTGGATACATTTTCGCATCATTTACACGAATTATTATTTTCAGTTGTGTTTACATAAAAGACCTTAATAACAATTTATATCAGAAAACAGCATTTTCAGGTTGTTTCACGGCTGTTGAAGTTTTAAACTGGATATTTAAATTAATTTTATTTATATTTAGAAAGAGCAAAATCGACTCTGTCGCTTTTTATTGTGATTCCTTGTTTTTTTTATTCCCTATAAGTAACCCTTATCAATAAAATAATAATAAATACAATAACATACACGATAAAACTATGTAATTGTAATAGCTTTCAGATACTTTAAATGATATAATAAGTATATTTATGTTATTTCAAGGGTCGTTGAATGGGGATTTCTATAAGGGGGCTTGAGCTCCTATACAGTGACAATATTGTTCAGCGACCCTTGTATTTTACATTTGAATGACATGAACACATAAGTAAATATGGTAGAGGACAATTATGAAATAATATAAACAGATAAAAAAAAGTTAAACATTTGTCTTGCATTAAATGAGAATACATCAAATTTCTTTTATAATTTAAATAAAATGTATTGTTAATCTCTTAAAAATGCAATCGAAGTTGCTATACTGTATTTTATTGAATTATTAAAATTGATAATAGTTATGCAACAGCTTAAAATCTGTAATCTATAATATAATATATATATATAATAATAATATAAAATGTAATGTAATATAAAATAATATTATCTTATAATAATTAATATAAATATGTAATTTAAACATAAATATACATTTTTTCATACGCAATCATAGTATTTTTGGTACACGTTTCTTTATTTCTTTAGTAATGTATCTGTAGTATAGTCTCAATGTACTAAAGCGATTTAAAAGAGGGAGAGGGGCAGAGTGGAAAGACTGTCATTGAACCTACCATCTTCTTTTTAGTGTCCACTCGTAAATTAACTCTCATCAAATGCTTTCCATTATCTTTTGATTTTCAACTGACTCTCAAATGCTTTTTATTATCTTTTTATTTTCAACTGATAGCCACAAAACCGGAGAAGAGAGTAAGAGTTTGAGAATGCATTATTTTTTTTATGATTATTAATTTTTTGATAACATAGTTAAGTGAATTGTGTTTTAATATATATTGATAAAGTGAGCAACTTATCATTATAAAAATATTTAATAACCAAAGCAACATACACATTCAAAGGTAGTCAATTTTTAATGAATACAGTGATTTAGTAAAATCATTTATATTATATTATATTCTATAAATATATATAAAGTTTATTGAAAATTAAATATACAGAAACAAAAGCAATGAGTACTTACAAATAAAATGAACAATTAATATAGAAATTAATACCATTGTCTAAAAATGTATCTTTCTTGATGTACATATATTTACTCATATTATTTTCTTCATATTATGTCTTCAAAAGTGGTCAAGACGCCTTCTCAGATCGAGGTGTCTGTTAATGATTAAGAATTTGTTTGGTCCATTTCGAGACTGTGCTTACTTTTACTATTTTGTTTTAAATTTATATTATTATAAATTTGATTGTTGCGTTTCGAGAGAGAGACTCTATCTTCGTTTTTTGAAATAGTGCCACGATTTCGTTTAGTAGGCATGATATTGCCCGTGCCTCGTGTTCCAATAATTCGATTGGTTCAATATTTCTCCATTCTTTGCTTCGTAATCCATGACTCTGTAACGTATGTATCTCACTATTTAAAAAATGAGTTCTTCAATCTTCTACTGATTCTGAAGTACCCTTTTCAATTACTTATAGAGTGCACTTTTTCTCGCAAAGCATTTTTCAGCATTTTTCGTTTGACGTCTATGAGCTTTAAAAAAACAAAAATATTAATATTTTAAACTTCGTATTAAACTTTAAGTTAAAGGTATAAATTAATCAGATCTCGCGGGATATGAAATGTGAATTTTTTTCAATATAATGGATGAATAACAATTCATGACAATGAAGTAAGTGCTGTGTATGTTTTAAGTATTCCGGGATGAATGGGATTATATATGGATAATAATTTTAGTTATCTCCCAGTCTTATAGTTTATCAATGGGTATACTTTGGACAGATGCAATTGGTCCGCGTTGTAGCCGTAGTACGTGTTTTAGGGTTGTGATATTTTTGATAAAAATTAAACTGATTGGATTGGAGTTATGATTTTTGAGTCTATTTTTAAAGGCATTTTGGATTGGTATGGCTTTATGAAATAATGTTTAAAAATAGTTTTGTGATGATGGAATTGCAATCTTTTATTGTTGATTTTTTATTAAAATGTTCGGGAAGTATTCTATATTAAATCATTTTTATTTATTTTTGTTTAATCTGTCAAACCTGTTTGAAACTATCCGCATTATTGATAAATATACTTACGACAGGTTTAGATTTTTGACAATATGGAAAAATAGTGTTTTCAGGAATAGAAGACTAATTGATGACGTCTCATATATGAAACAACGTCACCAGGTTTTCTAAATATTTCTCAAAATCAATATAATTTATGTATACAAGTAAACATGATTGCACATGATTATCTATATAATCCATGTTTAAAATTCTAAATACCTGCATACATTACTTACAGGTACACAATTTATACAACTTAACTCACATGAACTTACAAGATCTATTACACTATAGTATAAAGTGTCTTGCAATATTACTTAGATATATTATATGTTTCAATAGGTCTAATGTATGTGTAAGTTTACGATTCCATAATATCTATATATGACAGTTCAGATAATTAGGTCAATTCTAAATACATACATCTTTAAACAAATAAACTTATAACAATTTTGCTAGGAACTTGGTGATAGTCATTGCACACTTATTAAATTCTAGCTGTGAGTTTTTATTCGTTATTAACAATTTCTAAACTGATCCCTGTATCAAATACATATAAATGCTATAGAATATGTACTGTAATAAATCGTGTAGCTGCGATATATTTCATATTGTATTACAAAAAACTTAATGTTGAGTACGATATTGCATTGAAAAAATTGTAAGTTTTATATATTTTATTATTACATATTTCAAGAACTTTTAAATGAAAATTCTATTAATTCAGTTCAGGAATTTCCTTCGCATTGACTCATCTGATCTAGATATATTTTTGACCTTTGTAAGTTATGCCATTTCAAATATGGTTACTCGACTTCGAAAAGCTCTTACGGTAAAAAATAATAATAACTTAAACCGTTCGTTTTGAGTTTTTATCTGTTAAGTTTTGATATCGGTCTTGAAGAAATGATAATTTTCCGAGTGTAATTTTTAAAGCATATCCGTGGCATCAAGGCAGTAATTTCATTGCTCAAAATGCTGTGGACGTCAGCGACGGCTTAAATTGTGCCGTTTCCTATACTATAACCTAAAGTGTATCATTAGAATATTGTGATGCAAGTGTTGAGAAGACAAAATTTTTCTTAATTATATCCCTATATAGTATTCACTAAAAATATATCATAAAAATGGTAGTTCTTAGAAACTATTTAAGTTTTAACTTCATATGTAAATTTATTAACTTTAATGTAAAATATTGGTATGTTATAAAATGAATAAAAATGCAGGTATAGGAGTAAACTGTAGGTATTCAATTAATTGTCGCAAGAAAGTAGCTATGTGTTCTACTTCGCTGACTATAAAAATACAACCTATAATAATGATAATTACACTACTGATTTTTTAAATAGCCTTACATAAAACCAGCTGTCGACAATATTTTTATCTTTGACGGTTTCTCACATAATTACTATCTAACCATATTACAGTAGATTTAAAAGTTTTTCTGAAGGTCAAATATTGTAAGTGGCGTGATAATAATTTGGTGAAAATTTACTTATATGACCAATCGGAATTAATTAAGACAATATAGAACAAAACAGACAGTGTAAGAGATCATCTAAAACATTTTTTTAATAGAATAATAAAAATAAAAGAATAAATTAAAAAAGAATTTAAAAGAATAATAAATCATTTATAAAAATAATAAATCATCTGTGCAAAACGACATATTAAAATATAACATTATAAATATTATTTAAATTGTACGTTTTGTATTTCCAAATAGTATCACAAAAGGACATTAATAAGATCAAATATAATAATATTGTAAATGAACCATGTTTTGGACCATTGAAATTAATATAAAACAAGCACTCAATTATTACATTTTATAATAATTTGGTCAAAATTCACTTATATGACCAATCTGAATTAATTAAGACAATATAGAACGAAACAGACAATGTAAGAGACCATATAAAATTAAAAAACTTTTTTATTAATGAGATTGATAAATTGTTTGTGCAAAAACGACACATTAAAATATAACATTTTTAACATTATTCAAATTGTACGGTTTGTATAACCAAATAGTGTCACAAAGGGACATTCTAAACATCAAACAATAAGATAAAATATGCTTAGCAAGTACAAAATATAACATATATTGTAAATGAACCATTTTGCAGACCATTACAATTATTAGAAAACACACATACAATGATTACATTTAATGATAATTTCGTGAAAATTCACTTATATAACCAATTGAAATTAATTAAGATAATATAGAATGAAACAGACAGTGTAAGAAAGAGACCACCTAAAATTTAAAAAACTATTTTATTTTATGATAATAATCGAATATTTGCGCAAAACGATATATTAAAATATAGTATTTTAAATAGTACTCACATTTTATATTTTGAATAAAGAAATTGTATCACAATAGGAAATTCAAAACATCAAAACAATTAAATGTGTCTAACATGTAAAAAAACATATATTGTAAATAAACGAAGTGCAGTGGACCATCAAAATGTATAGCAAACACGCAATCAATGATTAAATTTCATAATAATTTGGTGAAAATTCACTTATATGACCAATCGGAATCAATTAAGCCAATTTAGAACGAAACATGTATTATATGATACCATCTAGAATAGATAAATTATATGCAGATAAGTTGATCGAAAATATATATACACTAAATACAACCAACTACAGATAGTTGATAAACATAACTTATGTCTGTTAAAGTTTCAATCATAAGGAATAATTGTCCTATATGCAAAAAGGCTATTGTTACAATTCCTGTACTAATTATTACTGTACTGCATATGCACAAGGTACTGTATAACGCACGAGAGTTTACTTCGATCAAGGATTTATTATTACTGTCGAATCTTCTACCATTTAACGTAAAAGAGTCTTTACTACTACGGCAATTTTCTTCTAGAAATCGATTACCTACAAAACTGAAAAGACAATTTGAACTAATTGTGAACAGATACCGACGAAACGAAATTCCCAAAGTTTCCATATTGCATGGATATCAAGCAACACCAGATATCGACCACTAAATCAAACTCAAATCAATCAGTATTGATGGAGGATGTGGTGGAGAACGAGGAGGAAGAAAAAGAGTCGATGCTTCTGACTACAATTCTGGAGGACACAGAAAAACGTACAGAAGAAATTGACCCTGAAAGAGTTGGAACAAAAAGTACAAAACAAAATGATGAATTATTTGAAATATTAAATTATATGAAAAACGACGAGGCAATGGAACGAATTAAAGAAAATGTCGAAAAAATTCAGAAAGATACTCTTTTTATCACGTAAAATTCAGCTCTACGGGAGAGTATCAAACAATTTTGGTATATTTTTGACAAGAGAGTGCGTTATGTATTGGACTCAATTAATATCTCACAAGTTGGTGATGATTATAAAATTGAGGGGGATGGGATTCTGACATTCTGACAAATGTTAGAAAAAGTTATATCTACTAATTTTCAAATAAATAGTCCATTGCAAAAATATTAAACTAATATTTATTATAATATGTTAATAAATATTTCCTTTTGCGTTGTTTAAATAACATCATTATATTTATTAAAAATGCTTATTTCATCTTCTGATAAAAAATTTAGATACTTTGTTTAACGTATATATTTCTATTCTTCAAATTATCATCCATCGTTTTAGTGTAGTCCAATTTCTTTAGAACGAATCACTTACAACATTATAGTTTACGTTTGCAAAATAAATTTAAAATTGAGCTAAAATTTATCTATTCATTTTTTGCAATTCAACTGAAGGCCAACATTTTTGTTGTTGTTTAAAATTTAATACGTATTATTCAATTTTTGTGATTTTTTGAAAAACAAATGTACAATAACAATTTAACACTTCCACACTTTTTAACAGAAAAAAAAGTTTTGAAATTTAAAAAAAATTATAAATATATATACAATATATATATTTTTCTTACATTTTCTAAAATATTTAGTTTAATAAAAAAATTGTTTCTACGATTAATGATATTGTCACACAAATTTACGCAATAATAATTGTTAAATATATAATATCATACATAAAATATTCTTCCTGAAATAAGAAAAAATATATCGGTCAAATCCAATAACATGAAATATTGCCTTTACATGACAATTATATGTATTATTTAAATATAAAAAAGTATGTATGTAATATTCAACTTTGAATTATACATGACAATTTTAAAATTTAAAATAGCAGGATATCACTAATTACATTAATTTAAAAAAATCGTTCATATCCGAGAACAAAATGTACTAATGAAAGTTAAACGTCATTGATAATAAAATATATGATGATAACCACTTATTTTATAAAGCATATTTTTTTGGAATATGTTTATATTATTTCCGTTAGACATTTATTCTATTCATATTATTATATATAGACATTTAAATATATATTATTATAATGCAATAATATTAATATCATCGATTTTGCAGTTTCTCTATGAGCGTAAATCATTCCAACTATTAATATAAGAATAAATGATTAAAAATGAAGGAGTATCATAAAGGAGAACGACCTGTTTTTCAGCAAAAGTATATTTTTCCAAAAATAATTTGATTTGAAGGATACAAACGGAATAATATTGAGACACAAACAGAAAGGGATACGCTAAAGAGTAAAATAAACTCATCTCTCTCCAGACTTTGTTGGGTTCACTAATATCGTGTTATCTGGAGCTTATCTTTGTTATCGAAATAGTATGGAAAGATGTTCTTTTAAACCAAAACTAATCACACCCCTGAAACTAAAACCTAATATACATCTTCTGAAACTGAAAGAAAAATAACCTCCACTCCTGAAACCAAAACGAAACTGATATTCCCAAATCAGCTATCGTACCGGGTATACTAATTTTTTTTCCTAATGGCTGATTTCAACTAGGTCTAGTTCATTGCAGGTTAAATCGGGGGCTTAATGAAACCCTTCCTTAGAAGATAGGTTATATCTAATCACAATTACCTTACAAACTTTTCAGAATTTCTAAAACCAATCAGTGAACATTTACTAATTCAACAGAATTTTCACTATATAAAAAAGCACGATAGAGAGCACTGTAAAGCATTCAGAGAAAATTATTTCATCTGTCGGCATTGAGATAAGACCATTTTCCTTCTTTCCACTATGGTAAACATAAAATTTATTCGTAGTGTGAATGGTATGGTGGCCGAGAGGTGTCAAAATATAACTACGTGTTTTTATCACTGAATTACTGGTTTTTACTATATAAGTTACTTCTTTACTATATAAGTTACTTCTTTACTATATAAGTTGCTTCTTTACTATATAAGTT
>JAUZND010007480.1:0-10324 GCA_034780555.1 Coelogynopora nodosa | reverse complement strand
CACAGTCGAAGGCTTTTTGATAGTCTATAAAACACATATAAATGACTGTTTTATATTCTTTGGCTTTTTCCATGATTTCACGAATGTTTGCGATATGGTCTCTGGTGCATCTACATTTGCGGAAACCAGCTTGCTCTTGGGGGAGTTCTGCTTGTAAGATAGGTTTAAGACGATTTTGTACAATTTTCAGGAGGATTTTACTTGTTTGAGAAATATTGTAAGTGCTATGGTGCGATAGTTACTACAGTCTTTCTTGTCCCCTTTCTTGAATAGAGGAACAAAAACAGATTTCTTCCAATCGCTTGGCCATTTCTTGTTCTTCCAAATTAATTAATTAATAAATAAATTAATATGCATACATTATTCACTATAATATTCCATTAAACATATTTTAATATAAATTAAAATGTTTTTTTTTTAAATATTTGTTTAAATTACGCTCTACATGGGCGGACTATACAGTATATTTACAATTGTCCAATGAGAAAGGGATAATAAAATATAGTATAAATTAAACTAAATCTAATAATCCACATCTAAAATATGTAAAATGCTTTTCTGTATGCTCTACTTTAATATCAATTATTGCAGCTATTGTCCGTCACCTTTAAATATAATTAATAATTCACAAAAAGAAATACAAAACATGTAAACCTTTTTTTATTATCGCTTTTGATTTTTTGAAACAATTTCTAATTATACTATTAATTTCTAATTCCATAGATTCTAACAGAAAACAAAGGTAACAAAACTTTTAGGCTACGTTTATCTTTGTTTCATTTAAATTGATAACAAAACAAGCGTAGTCTTACGCCTGGACAGTTCCACCGTGTTCTCCACAGAATCGGAGGCAGGGTTGGTGACAGCGACCTCATTCCAACCACCACCAGCACCACCCATGCCAGGTCCACTCTCCCCTTCAGCGACCTGCACTGCTAGCGGACTTGAGCTGCTGTCGACCGGCTGCTGATGATGACCATTGGTCGCCGTCCACCATCCGGTGATGGGGGAGCTGAGGGAGTTGGAGCCCGGGGGCAGGGGGGTCTCCAGGCTGTCTGGCGGCTGGTCCGGTGTATTGGCCAAGACGGCAGAGAACGAGCGGAGTTTGGCCATCTCCTGGAGAGTGAGGTGGAGAGAGGTGGCTGATGACGTTCGGTGAATAGTAAGTTATATGCAGCACGAAGTGATATTTGAGACCACTAAAAGAGTAAACAAACGTTAAATTTATATGGATATTCTACAATTTGACAAGTATCATTATATCGATAACTATTGGTCAACATGTAAATATAATTAGAAAATAAAGCTACTGAATCATAGCAGAGTACATTTAACATTAAACATGCACTACATATCCGATTAATTATCAAAACAATAGTATTAACTGATAATCAATTGATCATTTCCTGTTAGCATTAAAACATTAACTATACACGAATTGCACATGCCTTTAATATATATATTACATAATTTTTTACCCTTTATTCATAGATTAGTCTAAAAGCTCATGTCCTTAATATTACCGAGATGGTGGTCAATTGGAGTGTAATTCGCAAAATTACAATAAATGAGGCCGAACCTTGTTCTGCAAATCTTCCTCAAGCATGTTAAACATCATCACAAAAACATGTAAACATGTAATGGGTTAGGGTTATAGTTACCCACGATAATTTCAATTTTTTCGAAGCTGATATATCAGCAAGATTATAAGATTGCGAAATAACATATATAGATTATTGCTTCAGTGAATAAAAGCCTAAAAACAAATATCTTAAATGCAATATTAGACAAATCTAAGTTGTTATAAGTTATGCAAATACTGAACAAATATATTTTCATATCAGAAAAAAAATTCAATTAGAGGATCCATATTGACAATACATTCTAAGCATGCAACAAACGTTTTTACAATATCAGCAAACTTAAAAGATTTCTTGTCAATTAACAGTATAAACTAAAGTTTGCAGGGGTCCCCCAACTCTACATGGTCCACTTTCACCCACAACCTAATCTCTCCAGCTGCAGGCAGATAGGACCCGCGTACCCACCTTATTAAGCTGGTTCTCAGTGTCCTGCATGAGCCGCGCCTCCACATCACTGCAGCTGTCCCCCCGCGACGAAGGCGAGTTCCTCAGTGACTCGGCGGCGGCAGCGGCCTGTTGAGTCAGGGCATCGCCCAGTCCCGCCGACACGAAGGCGGTCACTGTCGTCCGTGTCTCCCCCGCCTCTTCGGTTTCTTCGTCATTGGTGTTCCCGTGTACAGCGGTTGATGTGGTGGCGTGGGGAGGCGTGGCTGCATCAATGCCAGAGAGGAGAGAGGAGTTGAAGAGGTTGGCGTGGAACGTGAATAGTTACCTACTGTCGCAGGATAGAAAGTCCACTCGAGTTTCCCCTTTTCATAAAATTAGTGTTAAAGGCAAAAATAAAATTGATAATATATATTACAAACTTATTGCAAAATATACGACGCTAATTTTTTTATACACGTGAAAAACTTTTATAAATCTTGAGTAGACTATAACATTTTATTATGAAGAGATAATATTATGCATCCTTATTCATTTTAATATTGTCTAGACACAGTACAAGTAGTATGCAACTGCTATAAGCTAAATAGCATATTAAACAATTAAAAATATGATTTAATTATACGGGAAATGCGCATATTTCAGGTTTAGTTTAATAAACGGTATACTTTCAACTACACAATTTCGTTTGTATAAAGAAGTAAGCATTCAAAAAAATGTTTTCACTGTCGATTCATTACTTGTACGAATGACAAACACAAATTGCCTGACTATTCTAGCTATATCTATAGTCTATTTAAATTATAAATATAAAGACGTGATTCTTGGTATAAATTAAAATATTCTCTGGTTCTAGTCAACATCATAAATATACCACTTCACGCTGTTGAGTCATTTTATAAACTTGTATAACTTTTATTAATGATATAATAATATTTGAGTAGTCAATAATATGTGAAAACAGCCCAAACTGTTATGTTAGTAGGGAAATTAAAACGGACTTCGACATTATTCACAGACAAATACGAGCTGTAACGTGTCTGTAGTTTAGTTATCGAATCACTAACAACAAAGTCAATAATGTATTTTTATACAGATACACTATATACTTTGTACAGAGGTCAGTAGAAGTTTGTGAAAACGGCTACATTCAGAGAACAGTATAAAATATAACAAAATTACAATATATATAGTTTTACTAATTGAATGGCCTCAAAATGTCGAATGTCATTCAATTGGGCCCCACGAAAAACGGGGCCTATTCGGTATGGGGCCCAATAGACAAATATAATATAAAATGGAGCGTATTCGAAATTTTAGTTCGCATTCGGTATATATTTTGGGCCCATTCGATTTGTAAAAATATATACAGATTTATGTAACAACAGCAACCGCGCGACCGTGCCCCCTATCCACTTTTTGCTAAAGTATAATGTGGCCTTTTTTAAATCGCGTGTGCCTTCATAAAATACTTAAGAGAATTAATTTTACTAACAATATAAATTTTGTTCTTGATGTACTCAGGGTGCTTATTGTGACTACACGTTCCCTTTAATCGATTTCTTTGGCGATATGTACCTATACTATTTTCCAATTTAATTGGTAAAATAGCCAACCAATTTTGAAAGCAGTCAAAGCAGATAATATATATAGATGAGTCAAGCCTTGAATTGCATTGAGTATACCGTTGATAGCAATACCCTTTCTGTACAATCTAAAAGGTTCTAAATTTAATTTATCATTGCTGAAATAGTTCATTGTGTTTGTTTATAACCTACGTTTGTTTGCTTTACATAATTTATCATTAAAATAGGTGTTTTAATTGCAATAATTACTTTACTGATTCCACGAAAAAACATTAACACTGAAAAATAGTGATCTTATTATAACTTTTGACACTATAGTTTTTAGTTATAAATATCTGATCAGTTGTGCTTAGGTGGTCATCGAATAATACTCCTTCATCATATAGCATCAAATAAAATAAAAGGGAGTTTTGCGGGATCCTGTTTTAGGTATAGACTCAGACAAATGAATTATGTCTAACGGTACAAATTTCTTTTCTAAATGTAATAATTGTTAGTAACTACCAATATTTATGCGAAACACATGTAATTAACCGCTGGATTAAAAGATATCCAGTAAAAGCTAAATAATTGTTTAAGTTTGACATGTCCGGTAGCCAACTGTACAAAATATTATAATTTAAAAAGTTTCAAATAATAATTAAATAATAACAAACTAATAAGCACTAATTAAAACTGGAGCAACATCAACTAACAACACGTACCGGGTTTGACCGGTCCCGAAAGCTGCGTGATCACTGCCTCTGCCGCTGGTGCGGTCACCGCGGCCGCATCGTCAGACTCCGTTTCTATGATGATGTCATCGGATGAGCCAACCATTAGAGCTGCAGACGAGTAACAGATAGAACTATTCACCAACCTGTATTATTGTAGTCGTGTTTAACACAGGCTTAAATAGGAAGCTTAAAAAGATCACCACTTTAAATTAGATACATCGAATATAAGTTGTGTGTAAAATTGTAATTGTTTTATTTGTCCTTAAAGCAGATAAGTGAAAAGTATAATGACACAACTCGAGGCAAGAAATAATTGCGAGTCAAACAATGTAGAACATTATATAATAATAAGTGACGAATCTAGCCAAATTATGTGAAGCGACATCTGCGGTTCTGGCTAATTTATAGATAACTATATATTGAATGAAATCTTTAGGGTCATGCTCTTCGATTAGCATGACAATCAATATCATTTTAGAGGATATATAACATTGAAACCTATTTATTGTATTAGTGTTATATGGGATTCATAAACAATATAAGAAGAACAAAAATAGATACGTTATTAAAATAACTATCAATTTGTAAAATATAGGATTAAAATAACAGCAACATTTTTCACGGCGAATATCCGACAGCGAGAGTTATATGTTTTAAAACTGATCCAAATTTAATTAGCAGTCATGTTGCAAAATATGTCCTCACAGTCCTCAATAAATATTAATAGCAAATATATGTATATAAAAGTTATCAGAATAGGGATTACTTTATAATTCGGGGATATTTTATCAAAATCATATTTATAATAATCAGTTCCATATTAGCTCTGTCAGTAGCGGTTTCACACTACAGAGTATTGTATGGCAGTCGGATTATATATATATATTAACATCTGCATAATAACGTCTTTATAAATAAACTAATTTATAATAAACACCATTAAAAAATTATATTTAAATTACTCTGTGTTGATATAGCAATTATATACAAGTCAAATTTGTGCAATGGTGTATCTTTTTTTTAGCTTAACTCATTCGGCAATTTCTATTCTTTTCAGGTTAGTTTGACAATAGTTTGTCATATGAAATAAGGGAATAAGTAGGTCATTATGCTAATTTATATATAGTTTATTATGACGAGTATATTATTTTGATTCTTTGATGTACAATGATTGTATGATTATAAAGTCATATTTGAGCGATAATACCCATTTTCTTATTGTAAATAAATAAAAGAGTCTAATATATATATATACCTACTATTCAAATAAACTCAACATTTTTCGCAGATAAGTTGGTTCGAAATTTACAAAATAATACTTTCCGACTAATTCAAGATTAAGAATAATTAAATATAAAATAATCAAATAATACAGAGGTATTGTGCCGACACTAAATTATTTAGAAAATACATTAGAATATATTTCATATTATAATGTATAATTATATAATATGTATATACTGCGAGATTCAAATAAGATTACGTTTTGTAGTAGGCCTATACAATACTCGATTATTTTTTGTTAAACAAACTTTCAATTTTTAAATTAAAATAAAAATAGCTTCTATTTTTCGGAGTAGGTCCCCATATAGAGGTTACCAAATTGATCATACTAAGGGGTCAAAGGCATAGGAACTAAATTACCTTATACACAACGTTTACACCACAAAATATCCAAAACGTCATATATATATATAAATAAGAATTCAAAATATAAACTTGTCCTATAGTCAAGTATTATGAACATTATAATGCATTTATATTATAGAGTATCAAACTTTAGACCGTATATTAACTGCAACACTTAACGTTTTAACTTAGCATAGTTTTAAATAGAGTTACTAAATCGGCTCAAACGAGGCAGTAACATGTATAGCTCAATGTAAAGCCAATAACTGAAGTAACCTCTGAGTGAACTATGTCTATAAGTTAACACCTAATCCAAATAAAGGAAAATAAAAACAAAAATTGAAAAAAACGGGATAAAAATAGATTTATAGATAATGGAAATAGAACATGACTTAGTTAATTAAGATCCACTAAAATGGTAAATATAATGAAAATACAAAAGTAAAACAATTATACAGAATAGAAGAAATAGACCGACTAAAACAACATTTAGATCTAGGAGGCTAAACATTTTAAAAACAATCGTATCAATTAAAAAATAAATATGGTTATTCAATAAAGAATATTATTTGCATTATCATATTACAACAATGGTGTGTTCCAGTTCTTATCCAAAAATGTTGAAGTTCAAGGAGTCACCTAGAATGCACTTTCAATAATATACAGTTGATATCATGAGAACCTATTAATCCTTTATTAATCATGTCAGGATTGCGACTTCGTTTTTGTTGTATCAAATAGCACAATATATTTTGTTCTTGGCTTGTATATTATAATAAGCAAATTGATTAAAATACCGTGAGAATGAAGGTGTAAAAAGAAGATTCATTTGGAAACACAGTGTATTAATTCGCAAACATGATGTCCTTCAAGTAAAAAGGAATTATAACCTAAATTGTATAATAACAAAAAAAATTAAACGAAATAAATATACCAATAATGAAATATTTATGAATGGTTATCAAGAAGTGACCATTACCTTCGAATTATCTTAAATAATTTTTAAAAAAGCAACACATTTTGGTTTACTATAAAGCAACTACCTACTTTATTACCAATTAGTTAAAAAGAAGGAAGCTTCCTCTTAGTAATATTACTTTAGAAAATAAATTAGCTAACCTGATGACTATGACTTTTGCATGGCCAGAATACATACAGAACACAGAAAATCAAGGGAAAAGCTAGACTTGTTATATGTACGTTAAACTATTTTTTATCCCAGATCTTGTTTTTAAAAATCTATAAGCGTTTAGATTAATAATTTACTTTAATTTTATTAATTACTCAATTTTATCAATTTTAAAAATTACTTTAATTTACATATATTAAACCGCTGTTTATTTTCGTGTTCCAATTTTGCACAGCTCTAGTTTTATTGTAAATACATATGTACTAAATGGATTCACATTACAACACTCTCTCCTCCATGGTTAGAAATGGGTTCTAATTTCTACATGCCTAAGGTTTTACACAATTTACAAATGAAAATATTCTATTCTATATGTACCTATTTGAGGCCATACTAGCCTATAATGAAGAATAGTTTTTTTAACATTTTATATAGGCTACAGTACATGTAACTAAACATATATAAAAGCCAATTATCATAATATAGACAACTCAAAACGTAAATCTATTACAAAAATGTCAACATATATTATATAAATTGTATAAAAAATAATAATATGATTTTGCTAAAGTCTATTTTATCTTGCAAAAGCTGGCGACTGTGTCACAAGTAATGTCTATACGTGATTTGGTGACAGGAAATATTGTGATCAAATAAAAATAATACGTTTTTAATTTTTTAAATAGCACATTGAACAAAATTCGAATTAATTTATTATTAAATTAATAATAGTGAATAAAAATATAATAAATAACAAAAAACAAAAACCGGCAAACCACTGTGAAAACAAATATAGATCTATGTTTAAAATACCAATTTTTATTGCTAATAGTATAAAATTGTACATTCCAGCTGCACATTATTTTATCAAATTCCGTTATAATCGCATTAGATATTGTCAAAGTAATTTAAATATATACAAATAAAATTATATTGTGTGTGAAGAATACGAAGAAAAATTTATATTTAAGTTTGAATTATTTTAAAGCCTCAAAAAAAACAAGGCTTTCACATATAAAAATTTTAACGAAAAAAAGTGAACATGTCTTTAGTTTCAAAAACGCTTAAATTGGTTTGTATTCATATTTAACTAAAAACGCAATAAATGTAGTAATGTCTATTTATCAAAAAAAATATATCCAAGACATATTTTCCCTGTATTTTCATATTAAAAAGATCTCTGGATTAAGTCATATATACGAAAAAAAGTCACTCACTAGTTAGAGAATGCGGAAATGAAAACATAACTTTGTTTCAATGTTCAACAATGCATATATATAAATATTAACAAATAAAATTAAACGATTCATGACAAGTACATAACAACAAAACTGAGGTAATATGGTAACTTCTACATACAGATGGCACACTTTAAAGGATGCAAAGATCAATGAGGTGACACAAGTATAGTGTCTACGTCAGTAGGTGTGCATTGCATCGCTTTAGAATAGTATTAGTTTTGTATTAGTTTTGGAAAAAGTTTTAATCAGAAACGATCGATATAACTAATTTACTTAATAAATATTGTAACACTTTATAATTGAGACGATTGATTATGATATATACACGCACTATGCAAAAAATCTAGAAGAATTATAAATAGTAAAAATTTATAAATAATGAAAATTATTACAATTTAAATATAATTTATTGCATTCAATTTAAGAAGACAAATGGGACATGATTATGGAAACACACCCCTTAGCTTTTTTGACAATTTTGGCTAAAGGCATTGGTCAAATGTACAAAAAATAGCTTATATCAACGTTTGGTATGTTGTGCTTGTTTGTGTGCCATATTACACTTGTCTGACTTTTACAAATGTATTTAATTTAATGCTGAATATTGGTTGCATAATATTGCATACATGCTTATTATGTAGTTATACTCCCAATTATATTTTAAGTATGAGATCTCTAAGATATTTTATTACTATATGCTGTGGATTTTACTGCAATAAAAGTCTTCACAATAAAAATTATTATTATTAATTTAATTTAGACCGATCCAAACTTATATAAACCATTGAATACTATGCAAAAATTAGTTTGTAAATTTAAACCGCTCTCCTGTAATTTTTTGTCGAAAAAAGAAACCCCCACTTTAAAACTTTAATGGACGTTACTCTCGTAATTTTTTGCAGATATTGACATACGCTTTTTAAACATAAAAGACTTCTTTACATGGCTTTATCTCCCAATTTTAAAAAACAATTAATGGTTTCTTTTAATGATCACATGCCAAATATTAATTATTTACACTAGGCCTGTATAGAAAAATCAACTGAAGAATAAATGCTCCCAAATATTTATCATCCACTGATTAAAAAAAGTTGAACATGAAAGACGCTTACAAAACTTCTTACTATTATAATATAAAATCACTTATCGTGTGATCTGATGCACAATGTTTTACATTTTTTCACTTAAAAGCTTGATGAAACAATACGTTACGACAATTATACGAATAAAACGTTTTGTTGAATTTTGAATGCTTTTTCAGCCATATTTACAGCTGTATTACAACTATATGTCAGCTGTAGTTTCTATCTGTCCGGACGGACTGCAAATTTTGAACTTATTTTAAAAAAATTGAAAAATTATTCTAAATGTTGTTAATTATATAATATATATGTCACACTTTATTTAATAATTTAATAAAGTTTTACTGTCGAAATATGTTGAACATTTTGTATAATGTCCACTATTAGATTTACTGGCTTACCTATCAATAAAAAGTTCAAACTTATTTCTAATTACGTTGGTTGAAACGAATACAAATTTATCTCACTACTAAAAATATATTTCACAACAAATTATTTTTATTATATGTTAAAGCCGATTCGCTAGCGAATGTATAACAGCTTTTTTCAAAAATTTTCTCGATAAAACATTAAAGAATATTGAATTTTACTCAAAATAACGCCAGTAAAAAATAAACCAAAATACATGATCAATAAAACGTGTTAATTATATTATAAATAATTTATAACTAAGTCTGAAAAAAGCATTAAAATATATATATTTTTAATTTATTGGTATAAATGTTAATTAAAGATGCAAATACATATAATATTTTATGTATTAAAAATGTATATCAAAAGTTTAAAAATTGCTAACTATCGGTAACATTAGTACAAGTAATATATTCTGCAGACTTGTATGGTGGCCGAGAGGTGTCAAAATATAACTACGTGTTTTTATAGTAAAGAAGTAACTTATATAGTAAGGAAGTAAC